>OZ034979.1:13917282-14121075 GCA_964030785.1 Siderastrea siderea
GGACCTAATGAAAGTTAGTCATCTTCCCAGGTACATGTACAATTACATTATTGCGATAAGACGTGAAATCTTAGGATAACCTGGAATTTGCTGTCGCGAATAAGACGTTCCAAGGGCATCTCAAATACTATAATTTTGTACAGTACTCTGTACAGTGTTTACAATTGCACGCACTCACGCGGCGGCCTTTTGATGAGAAGAAATTATTTGACCAACGTTTTAGATGCCTTCAGCTAGAAGAATTTCAAGTTCATCTTCCACATCCAATGAAATAACGAATCACAATATAGCTAGGTGGTTTGACGATCTTTCATAGTTTTCGTGAGAGCCGATGCAACGATCTTAAATGCACTAATGTGTTTACAGATCGGGCATGAGATAAGAGCGCTGACAATTCCAGATTACGCACAAAGGAATCTCGAAAAACCGCAGATATCGTAGATTTGTATTTGAAATGTCTGGTCCTCATTTGATTGCAAAATTTCCTTGCTGCATTGTTACAGAAAGAGCATCGCATTATTTTTCCAAACATTTTAGGGGGCCGTAAAAAGATACCAAGGACACGGCAAAAGTCACGGTGAAAGAAGCGGACGAGTATTCAGACACAGTCAGACGACGGAAGCAGCATAAACTTCCGTTCTCTTCTATCTTTCTTCTTCTTGACGTCCTTTAACATTATTCTTGATTAAAATATCGAGTGATCGAGCAATAGAGGAGCAGCTCGCACTATACGGTTGCCCGGTTCAGTCACGCTGTTTCTTGACTGAAAGTTCTCGATGTTGACTTGCGCTTTTTCGGCATCTTTGCCGAAGAAAACGGGCCAAGATTTACGCTTACGTTTCCAGGAAGGCATGACAACAAAATAAAAGCAAACTCTGCGAACCTGTTACGAAAATCAAAATGACTTTTCAAAGAGAAAAACGTGTTACAAGATGCGCGTGTTTTTATTTCATTCAAAATCAACTGCTATTGAATGAGAAGGTACTTGGTTACGAGAAAATAAGCTAAACTTCTTCCACAAAATATAAAGTGACCCATTGATGTAGGGTACGTGACTTCAAGAATACATGTACACTTGAACTGAATCCAGGCGAAAAGAAAACGCTAACTGACCTTAATTCTCCATCAAAATCTGTAAAGTATGGAGCACTGCGATTCTAATCTGTTGATTTGACGTGGCAAAATGTGCCCCAGACGTGCCAAACTGTGCCTAAAATGTGCCTCAGCTGTGCCTGAAATGTGCCTAAGTTGTGCCTAAACTGTGCCTACACTGTGCCTAAGCTTTCTGTAAAACATGCCTTAACTGTGCCTTGAGTGTGCCTAAAATGTGCCTAGATTTGTGCCTAGAAGTTTTTTTCTTGTGCCTTGGCATGAAAGCTGTGCCATTCACTGAAGCCTGAATTAGTGCATAGGCACGGTGTTACGCTCGTGCACACCAGTAGCGTGCGCCAGGCCAGGTGAATTCAGCTGTTCCCGACAACTTATGGAAAATCAGGTTTTCCTGTGACCCATAATGGAGAAAATGCATTTTCCGTTGTATACAACTAAGAGGTGAAGAATGCTTTACGGAGATTAAAATATTCGTAAAGCAGATGAATTAAGCTGTTTACGGTAACTTTCGGAAAATTGATTTTTCTAGTGACTCAATCTAGAAACTGCGTTTTATGTCGATACAGCGCTAAAACTTACAGAATGTACTACAGACATCGAAGTCGTCATAAAACGGGGGATTTCAGCTGTTCCCGTTAACATTTGGAAAATCAAGTTTTCCAGTAACCCATAATGGAGAAAATGCATTTTCCTTTGTATGCCGCTAAAACGTGAAGGATGGATTACGCAGATTGAAGTCTTCGTAAAGCAGATCAATAAAGCTGTTCACAGTAACTTTTGGATAATCGAGTGTTTTAGTGACCCATAATAGAAACAACGTGCTTTGCGTCTTACCAGACCAAACTACACGGATGGAAATCACCACAAAACCGGTTACTTGAGCAGTTTATGGAAACTTTCAGTAAATCAAGTTTCCCATTGACCCATGATGGAGACATTGGCTTTCGTTTCTATACTGCTAAAACTTGGAGGACGCTCTACGTAAATCGAAGTTATCGGAAAACGAATGAATTGAGCTGTTCACAGTAACTTTTGGAAAATCGAGTTTTTTAGTGACTCAGTCTAGAGAGTGCGTTTTATGTCGATACAGCGCTAAAACTTACAGAATGTACCACAGACATCGAAGTCATCACAAATCGCCTGATTTCAGCTGTTCCTGGCAGCCTTTCGAAGATCGAGTTGTCCAGTGACCCATAATAGACGAAATGCGTTTTGTGTCTTACCGGACCAACCTTGCAAAATGTACTACACGGATGGAAATCACCATAAAACATGCTACTTGAGCATTTAGAGCAACTTTCAGAAAATCAAGCTTCTCAAAGACCCCTAATGGTGAAAATGCATTTTCCTTTGTATGCCGCTAAAACGTAAAGGATGCACCTCGAAGATCGAAGTCTTCATTAAGCGGATGAATTAAGCTATTTAGGGAAATTGAAGTTTCCAGCGACTCAATCTACAAAGTGCGTTTTCTGCCGATACAGGTACTACACACATCGAAGTCATCATAAAACAGGTGATTTGAGCTGTTCCCGACAACTTTTGGAAAACCTAGCGTTCGAGTGACCCATAATAGACAAAGTGGGTTTTGCGTCTTACCAGTCCACACCTTCAAAACTTACTGCACGGATGGAAATCACCATAAAACTAGTTACTTGAGCAGTTCAGGGTGATTTTGCATTTACCATTCTATGCCGCTAAAACATAAAGGGTGCACTTCGGAGATCGCAGCCTCCGTAAAGCGGATGAATTAAGCTGTTCACAGTAACTTTTTGAAAATTGAGTTTTCCAAAAGGGTCTTATGTCGATACAGCGCTAAGACTTACAGAATGTACTACAGACATCGAAGTTATCATAAAACAGCCGATTCCAGCTGTTCCCGGCAACTTTTGGAAAATCAAGTTTTCCAGTGACCCCTAAAGGAGAAAAAGCATTTTCCTTTGTATGCCGTTAAAATGGAAAAGGATGCACTACGGAAATCGAAATCATCGTAAAACCGGTGAATTGAGCTGTTCACAGTAACTTTGCAAAATCGAGTTTTTCAGTGACTCAATCGAGAGAGTGTGTTTTATGTCGATACAGCGCTAAACCTTACAGAATGTCCTACAAACATTGAAGTCATCATAACACAGGTGATTTTAGCTGTTCTCCTGACAACTTTTGGAAAATTGAGCGTTCTAGTGACCCATAATAGAGAAAGTACGTTTTCCATCTTACAGGACCAGACGTGGAAAATGTACTACACGGATGGAAATCGCCATAAAACCGGTTACTTTAGCAGTTTAGGTCAACATTCAGAAATCAAGGTTCTCAGTGACTCAATTTAGAGAGTGCGTTATATGTGGATACGGTGCTAAAACTGACTGAATGTAGTAGAGACATAGAAGTCGTCATAAAGCAGGTGATTCCAGCTGTTCCCAGCAAATTTTTGAAATTCAAGTTTTTCAGTGACCGGTACTGGCGAAAATGCATTTTCCTTGGTATGCCGCTAAACGTGAAGGATGCATTACGGAGATTGAAATCTTCGTAAGGCGGATGAATTAAGGTGTTCACAGTAACTTTTAGAAAAATGAACTTTCTAGTGTCTCAATCTTTAAAGAGCGTTTTATGTCGATACAGTGCTAAATCTTACAGAATGTCTTACAGAATGTCTTACAGACATCAAAGTCATCATAAAGCAGGTGAGTTCAGCTGTTCCCGGCAACGTTTGGATAATCGAGTGTTCTAGTTACCCATAATAGACAAAAGGTGTTTTGCTTCTTACCGGACCAAACTTAGAGAATATAGTACACGGATGGAAATCACCATAAAACTGGTTACTTGAGCAGTTTACGGGAACTTTAAATTCATTAAATCAAGTTTCCCTAGACCCATGATGGAGACATTGGCTTTGAATTCGTTTCGATACTGCTAAAACTTGGAAAATGCTCTACGGAAATCGAAATCATCGTAAAACGGGTGACTTAAGCTGTTTACAGTAACTTTTGGAAAATCGAGTTTATCAGTGACAGTGTAGAGAGTGCGTTTTATGTCGATACAGCGCTAAAACTTACAGAATGTACTACAGACATCGAAGTCATCATAAAATGGGTGAACTCAGCTGTCCCTTGAAACTTTTGGAAAAACGACTGTCCTAGCGACCCATAATATACTAAATGCGATTTCCATCTTACTGGACAAAACTTGCAAAATGTACTACACGGATGGAAATCACCATAAAACCAGTTACTTGAGCAGTTTAGGGCAACTTTCAGAAAATCAGGTTTGAGGGTGACCCATAATGGCGAAAATGCATTTTCCTTTGTATGCCGCTAAAACGTAAAGCATACACTTCGGGGATTGAGTGAAGTGGATGAATTAAGCTGTTCCCGGCAACTTTTAGAAAATCGAGTTTTCCAGTGACCCATAATAGACAAAATGCGTTTTAATTCTCACCGAACCAAACTTACAAAATGTACTACACGGATGGAAATCACCAAGACCGGTTACTTGAGCAGTTTACGGGGGACATTCAGGAAATCGAGTTTCCTAGTCACCCATGAAGGAGAAAATGGGCTTTCGTTTCGATACCGCTAAAATTTGGACGATGCACTGATATCGAATCACCGTACTGATATCGAATCACCGTAAAACGGGTGAATTCAGGTGTTCACAGTAACTTTTGGAGATTCGAGTTTTTTAGTTACTTAATCTAAAAAGTGCGTTTTATGTCGAGAAAATGTTGAAACTTACAGAATGTACTACAGACATCGAAGTCATCATAAAACAAGTGATTTCAGCTGTTCCCGGCAACTTTTAAAAAATCGACTTTTCCAGTGTTCCATAATAAACAAACTGTGTTTTGCGTCCCAGTTTCCCAGTGAGTCATGATGGACAAAACGCGCTTTCGTTTCTATGCCGCTAAACCTTGAAGGATGCACTACGGAAATCGAGATCATCGTAAAACGGGTGAATTGAGCTGTTTACAGTAACTTGTGGAAATCGAGTTTTTCAGTGACTCAATCGAGAGAGTGTGTTTTATGTCGATACAGTGCTTAAACTTACAGAATGTACTACAGACACCGAAGTCATCCTAAAATAGGTGATTTCAGCTGTTCCCGACAATTTTTGGAAAATCAAGTTTTCCAGTGACCGATAATAAAGGAAATTCATTTTCCTTTCTATGCCTCTAAAAAGTGAAGGATGCATTACGGAGATTGAAATCTTATTAAACCAGATGAACTATGCTGTTCAGAGTAACTTTTGGAAAATTGACTAGTGACTCAATCTAGTAAGTACGTTTTAAGTTGATCCAGCGGTAAAACGTACAGAATGTATTACAGAAATCGAAGTCATCATAACCGAGGTGATTTCAGCTGTTCCCGACATTTTTTGCAAAAATTGAGCGTTCGAGTGACCCGTAATAGACAAAGTGCGTTTTGCATCTTACTGCACAAAACTTACAGAATGTACTACACGAATGGAAATCACTATAAGACCGGTTACTTGAGCAGGTTACGGAAATTTTCAGAAACTCCAGTTTCCCAGGTGACTCATGATGGAGACAATGGCTTTCTTTTCGATACCGCTAAAACTTGGAGGATGCAGTACAGAAGTCGAAATCATCGTAAATCATTGGAATATCGAATTCTTCAGTGACTGAGTCTAGAAAGTGCGTTTTATGTCAATACAGCGATAAAACTTACACAATGCACTATAGACATCGAAGTCATCATAAAACAGGTGATTTGAGCTTCTCCCGACAAGTTTTGGAAAATCAAATTTTCCAGTAAACCATAATGGGGCAAATGCATTTTCCTTTGTATGCCGCTAAAACGCCAAGGATGCATTACGGGGATTGAAATCTTATTAAAGCGGATGAAATAAGCTGTTCATAGTAAGTTTTGGCAAATCGAGTTTTTTCAGTGACTCAGTGTAGAGAGTGCGTTTATGTCGCTACAGCGCTTAAACTTACACAATGTACTACAGACATCGAAGTTATCATAAAACAGGTAATTTTAGGTGTTCCTTGCAACTTTTGGAAAATGGACTGTTCCAGGGACCCATAATAGACGAAATTCGATTTGCGTCTTACGGGACCAAACTATCGAAATGTACTACAAGGAAAAAAATTACCATAAAACCGGTTACTTAAGCAGTTAAGGGCAACTTTCAAAAAATCAAGTTTGACAGTGACCCAAAATGGCCAAAATGTATTTTCCTTTGTATCCCGCTAAAACGTAAAGGATGCACTTCGGAGATCGAAGTCTTTGTAAAGGGGATGAATTAAGGTGTTCCCGCAACTTTTGGGAAATCGACATTTCCAGGGAGCCATAATAGATAAAATGCGTTTTAAGTTTCACCGAACCAAACTTGCAAAATGTATTACACTCATGGAAATCACCATTAGACCAGTTACTTAAGCAGTTTGCGGGAACATTCAGGAAATCTAGTTTCCTAGTGACCCATGATGGAGAAAACGGGCTTTCGTTTCCATATCGAATCACCGTAAAACGGGTGAATTGAACTGTTCACAGTACCTTTTGGAGATTCAAGTTTTTTAGTCACTAAATCTAGAAAGTGCGTCTTATCTCGATACAGCTCTAAAACTTACGAAATGTACTACACAGGTGATTTTAGGTGTTCTAAAACAGGTGATTTCAGGTGTTCCCGGCAACTTTTGGAAAATCGAGTTTTCGAGTGACGCATGATAGACAAAATGTGTTTTTCGTCTTACGGGACCAAACTTTCAAAATCTACTGCACTTATGGAAATCACCATAAGACCGCTTACTTGAGCAGTTTACGGGAACTTTCAGGAAATTAAGTTTCCCAGTGACTCATGATTGGGAAAATCCGCTTTCGTTTCTATGCCGCTAAAAACTTGGAGTATGGAGTACGTAAATCGAAATCATCGTAAAACGGGTGAATTGAGCTGTTCACAGTAACTTTTGGAAAATCGAGTTTTTCATTGACTCAATCGAGAGAGTGTGTTTTATGTCGATACAGTGCTTAAACTTATAGAATATACTACAGACACCGAAGTCATCATAAAACACCTGAGTTCAGTAGTTCCTGGCAACCTTTGGAAAATCGAGTGCTGCGGTCACCCATAATAGACGAAATGCGTTTTGCGTCTTACCGGACCAAACTTGCAAAATGTACTACACGGATGGAAATCACCATAAAACCGGTTACTTGAGCATTTAGGGCCACTTTCAGAAAATCAAGCTTCCCAGTGACCCCTAATGGTGAAAATGCATTTTCCTTTGTGTGCCGCTAAGACATAAAGGATGCATTACGGAGATCGAAATCTTGGTAAAGCAGATGAATTAAGCTGTTCACAGTAACTACAGACATCGATGTCATCATAAAACAGGTGATTTTAGCTGTTCCGGACAACTTTGGATAATGGAGCGTTCTAGTGACCGATACATAATAGACAAAGTGCATTTTGCGTCTTACTAGACCAAACTTACAGAATGTACTACACGGATGGAAATCACCATAAAAGCGCTTACTTGAGTAGGTTACGGGAACTTTCAGGAAATCAAGTTTCCATGATGGAGACATGAGCTTTCGTTACTTGGATGATGCACTACGGAAATTGAAGTCACCGTAAAACGGGTGAATTGAGCTGTTCACAGTGCCTTTTGGAGATTCGAATTTTTTTGTGACTCAATCTAGAAAGTGCATTTTATGTCGATAATACAGTGCTAAAACCTAAAGAATGTACTACAGACATCGAAGTCATCATAAAACAGGTGATTTCAGCTGTTTCCAGCAACTTTTGGAAAATCGAGTGTTCGGGTGACGCATAATAGACAAAATGTGTTTTGTACTACACGTATGGAAATTACCATAACACCGGTTACTTGACCAGTTTATGGAAACTTTCGGAAATACAAGTTTCCCAGTGACCCATGATGGAGAAAATGCACTTTCGTTTCTTTACCGCTAAAACTTGGAAGATGCACTACGGAAATCAAAATCATCGTAAAACGGGTGAATTGAGCTGTTCACAGTAACTCTTAGAAAATCGAATTTTTCGGGGACTCAATCTAGAAAGTGCGCTTTATGTCGATACAGCTTTAAAACTTATAGAATATACTACAGACATCGAATGCATCACAAAACAGGTGATTTCAGCTGTTCCCGGCAACCAATGGAAAATCGAGTGTTTCCGTGACCCATAATAGATAAAATGGGTTTTGCATCTTAACGGACAACCGTTTCTTCAGCAGTTTAGGGCAACTTGCAGAAAACCAACTTGACAGTGTCCCATAATTGCGAAAATGCATTTTCCTTAGTATGCCACTACAACGTAAAGGATGCGCTTCCAAGATTGGAATCTTCGTAAAGCGGATGAATTAAGCTGTTCCCAGCAGGTTTTGGAAAATCGAGTTTTCCAGCGAGCCATAATAGACAAAATGCGTTTTTAAGTCTCACCGAACCAAACTTACAAAATGTACTACACGGATGGAAATCACAATAAGACTGTTTACTTGAGCAGTTTACGGAAACTTTCAGGAAACCAAGTTTCCTAGTAACCCATGATGGAGATAATGCGTTTTCGTTTCTATACCGCTAAAACTTAGACGATGCACTATAAGCATCGAAGTCATCATAAAACAGGTGATTTCAGCTGTTCCCGACAGCTTTTGGAAAATCAAGTTTTCTAGTGACCCATAATGGTGAAAATGCATTTTCCTTTTTATGCCGCCAAAACATGAAGGATGCATTCCGGAGATTGAAATCTTGGTTAAGCGGATGAATAAAGCTGTTCACAGTAACTTTTGGAAAATTAAGTTTTCTAGTGACTCAATCTAGAAAGTGCGTTTTATGTAGATACAGCGCTAAAACTTACAGAAGGTACTACAGACATCAAAGTTATCATAAAACAGGTGATTTCAGCTGTTCCCGACACCTTTTGAAAAGTCAAGTTTTCCAGTGACCCATGATAGAGAGATCTTCTTTCGTTTCTCTACTGCTAAAACTTGGAGGATGCACTACGGATATCGAGATCATCGTAAAACGGGTGAATTAAGCTGTACACAGTAACTTTTGGAAAATCGAGTTTTTTCAGTGACTCAGTCTAGAGAGTGCGTTTTATGTCGGCACAGCGCTAAAACTTACAGAATGTACTACAGACATCGAAGTCATCATAAAACAGGTGATTTCAGCTGTTCCTTGCAACTTTTGGAAAATCGACTGTTCCAGGGACCCATAATAGACGAAATGCGATTTGCGTTTTACGGGACCAAACTTGCATAATGTACTAAAAGAATGGAAATCACCATAAAAGTGGTTACTTGAGCAGTTAAGGGCAACTTTCAGAAAATCAAGTTTTCCAGTGACCTATAATGGAGGAAATCATTTGTTAAAACGTGAAAGATCGATTACGAAGATTAAAATCTTATTAAATCGGATGAACTAAGTTGTTCACAGTAATTTTTGGAAAATAAAGTTATCTAGTGACTAAATCTAGTAAGTGCGTTTTACGTCGATACAGTGGTAGAAGTTACAAAATGTACTACAAACATCGAAGTCATCATAAGACAGGTGGTTTCAACTGCTCCCGACAACTTTCGCAAAATGGAGCGTTCTAGTGACCCATAATAGACAAAGTGCATTTTGCGTCTTAACAGACCAAACTTGCAAAACGTACTACACGGATGGAAATCGCCATAAGACCGGTTACTTGAGCAGTTTACAGAACCATTCATGAAATCAAGTTTCCTAGTGACCCATAATGGAGAGAATGCGCTTTCGTTTCTATACCGCTAATGTTTGGATGGTGCACTACAGAAATCGAAATCACCGTAAAACGGGTGAATTAAGCCGTTCACAGTGCCTTTTGGAGATTCGAGTTTTTTAGTGACTCAATCTAGAAAGTGCGTTTTATGTCGATAAAGTGCGAAGACTTACACAATGTAATACAGACGTCGAAGGCGTCATAAAACAGGTGATTTCACATGTTCCCGACAACTTTTGGAAAATCAAGTTTACAAGTGACCGATAATGGCGAAAATGCATTTTCCTTTGTATAACGCTAAAATCATGAAGAATGCACTTCGCAGATTGAAAGCTGTTCACAGTAACTTTTGGAAACTTGAGTTTTCTAGTGACTCAATCTATTGAAAGTACGTTTTATGTCGATACAGCTCTAAAACTTACAGAATGTACTACAGATATGGAAGTCATCATAAAACAGGTGATTTCAGCTGTTGCCGGCAAATTTGGAAAATCGAGTGTTCCAGTGACCCATAATAGACAAAATGTGTTTTGCGTCTTACCAGACCAAACTTGCAAAATGTACTACACGGATGGAAATCACCATAAGACTGGTTACTTGGGCAGTTTATAAAAACTTTCGGAAATACAAGTTTCCCTGTGACCCATGATGGAGAAAATGCACTTTCGTTTCTATACCTAAAACTTGGAGGATGCGCTACGGAAATCAAAATCATCGTAATACGGGTGAATTGAGCTGTTCACAGTAACTTTTGGAAAATCGAGGTTTTTAGTGACTCAATCTAGAAATGCATTTTCCCTCGTATGCCGCTAAAACGTGAAGGATGCATTACAGAGATTGAAATCTTCGTAAAGCGGATGAGTTAACCTGATCACAGTAACTTTTGCAAATTGAGTTTTCCAGTGACTCAATGTAGAAGGTGCGTTTTATTTCGATACAGCGCTAAAACCAGCTGTTCCCGGCAACTTTTGGAAAATCGAGTTTCCTAGTTTCCCATAATAGACAAAATGCGTTTTACGTCTTACCGAACAAAACTTACAGAAGAACTACACGGACGGAAATCACCATAAGAGCGGTTACTTCAGCAGTTTACGGGAACTCTCAGGAAATGAAGTTTCCCAGTGACCCATTATAGAGAAAATGCGCTTTCGTTTCCATGCTGCTAAAAATTAGAGGATGGACGACGGACATCGAAATCGTCGTAAAACGGGTGAATTGAGCTGTTCACAGTAACATTTAGAAAATCGAGTTTTTCAGTAACTCAATCTAGAAAGTGCGTTTTATGTCGATACAGCGCTAAAACTTACAGAATGTACTACAGACATCGAAGTCATTATAAACAGGTGGTCATCATACAACAGCTGTTCCCGGCATTTTATGGAAAATTGACTGTTCCAGTGACCCATACTAAACAAAATGTGTTTTGCGTCTTACCGGATCAAACTTGCAAAATGTACTACAAGGATGGAAATCACCATAAAACCAGTTAGTTGAGCAGTTTAGGGCAACTTTCAGAAAATCAAGCTTCTCATTGACTCATAATGGCAAAAATGCACTTTCCTTTGTATGTCGCTAAAACGTAAAGGATGCACTTCGGAGACTTTAGAACAAATTATTTCAAGAGCAAACTGCAGTCTTCTTAGATATCAGTTTACTCAGATTTCAGTCAACTCAGATTTCAGAACAAATTGCAGTCTACTCAGTACAATTACCATTATAAATCATCTCTTGCATGATAATCCCGACGTCCGTAGTACACTGTGCACGTTTTAGCACTGTACCGACATAAAACGCACTATCTAGATTATGTGTCACTAGAAAACTCGATTTTCCACAAGTTACTGTGAACAGCTCAATTCACCTGTTTTACGATGATTTCGATATCTGTAGTGCATCCCCCACGTTTTAGCAGCATACAAAGGAAAATGCATTTTGTTCATCATAGGTCACTGGGAAACCTGATCTTCTGAAAGTTGCCGTAAACTGCTCAAATCGGTGTTTTCCATCCGTGTAGTACATTCTGCAAGTTTTGTCCGGTAAGACGCAAAACGCTCATGCTGTGGTTAGTCATAAGACAAGAAGCCATGGACTTGATAATGGTGCCTTCAAAGTCTGTAGTACTTTCTGCAAGTTTCATCGCTGTATCGAGGTAAAAAAAAACTCCATTTTCCAAAAGGTACTGTGAGCAGCTTAATTCATCCGCTTTACGAAGTTTTCAGTCTCCGTAATGCATCGTTTACGTTTTCGCGGCATACAAAGAAAAATACATTTTCTCCATCATGGGTCACTGGAAAACTTGATTTTCCAAAAGTTGTCGGGAACAGCTGAAATCACCTGTGTTTTTCATGCTTTCGATGTCTGTAGTACATTTTTAAGGTTTTATCGCTGTTCTGCTATGACGACTGACTGGAAAACTCGATTTTCCAAACCTTGCCTGCAAGAGCCAAAATCAAATGTTTTATGATGATTTTGATGTCTGTATTACATTCTGCAACTCTTAGTCCGGTACGTTGCAACACACATTTTGTCCATGATGAAGCACTGGAAAACTCAATTTTTGGAAAGTTGCTGTGAACAGCTTAAATCATCTCTTGTATGATGATTTCGACGTCCGTAATACACTGTGCAAGTTTCAGCACTGTACCGACATAAATGCACTCTCTTGATTATGAGTCACAGGAAAACTCGATTGTCCACAAATTACTGTGTAAAGCTCAATTCACCCGTTTTACGATGATTTTGATGTCCCTAGTCATCCTCCAAATTTTTCCAGCATACAAACGAAAACGCGTTTTCTCCATTACGGGTCACTTGGAAACTTGATTTTCTGAAAGTTGAAAAAAAAAAGCTGCTCAATTCACCTGTTTTATGGTGGTTTCCATCCGTGTAGTACAAACATGTCTTACCACAGCCTGACGGACCCACTAAGGGATACTTGAGGGGGTGTGAAATCGGAAGGGTGGACTGATCATTTCAACAACAACAAGATGATTTCGATGTCTGTAGTTTATTCCCTAAGTTTTAGTCCTCTAAGACTATTTTTTTGGTGCCCTGCAACAGGTTTCGGCGAAAAAAATCGTGTCCACATGTGTGGGAACGCTGGGTCGCTTTCTCGCTCGGCTTATAGGCTTCTATGAAATCTGGCAGTTGGACTGGAGACACGCTGGACGTTTCCGTTCCACCTTGCACCTGTTGCGTCCCTGTTCATCGTAGCGGGTTGAAACAATGTACACACGTAGCTTGTCCCAGAGACGTATGTAAGACGGCAGATCCCATGGTTATGATCTTTCTCGTAGAGCAGGTTTTATTGTTTGTCCGAGGGAGGAATTGTTCCAGCCCGTGGTACCCGATCTAATAAAGTGGTTAAGAACCGTGAGAGACTGGGTTTGTGACTATGATTAACCCTTCCCTATCCTAGCAAGTTAGCTTTGTAAGTCACGTGCCCTTCTTCAGAACAACCCTCGCCTACAAGGTTTAGCTCTCGCAGACGCCTACCCTTGTAATCCAGTTCAAGTAGATGTTCTCATCGGTGCAGATTACTACTACTCATTTGTAACTGAGATACACAAGAGATTACGAACTGCTAATTCATTGATTGCCGTAAAATCTAATCTAAAGAGTCTAAGGAGTCCGAATTGTCAGCTGAGGAGATGAAAAAGGCAGAGTTAAAGTGCTGTATGTGGATTCAAGAAGAGGTCTATTAAGAAGACTACGAGCAGTTGAAGGCCGGAAGAACACCACCCAGCAGTAGGCGCTTCCTAAAGCTAGACCCTTGTTACGACAAGGAAGACAAGGTGATTAGAGTGGGTGGAAGATTACAGTTCGCCGACCTTCCTGACGAGAACAAGCACCAAATAATCTTGCCGCATAAACATCCAGCAGTTGCAAACTTGATACGAGATGTACCACATAGATGCTGCATGCCGGTTTAGAAACTGTACTATCAGTCTTGCGACAGAATCTTTGGCTAACCAAGGAAGACGTGAGGTCAAACGTGTCATCAGGAGATGTGTGCCTTGCCAGAGACAGCGAGTCGGACCTTGCAAACAGAACATGGGATCACTACCCGAGGAAAGAGTGTCAACTTCCTTACCAGTTGTACCCATTGGTACTGACTTTGCATGACCCTTATAGGTAAAAGTGTCCAGTGTCAAGAAAGCATACGAATGTGTGTTCACGCGTGCGTCGTCGCGTATGGGTCACTTGGAGCTTACAAATGGCCAAATGACAGATGAATTTCTGCAAGCCTTCAGTAGCATGACAAATCGCAGAGGTGTTTGCCATACAGTGTGGTCACACAATGCAAAAACCTTTAGAACCGCAAGTAGGGAAATTTAGAAGTTGTATGAGAAGCCAAAGTCACAGAGCCAGTCGCTGTGGGACGCTTTGAATCAAGATTGAATCAAGCCAGAGTTATGAGCAAAACGGATTAAGTAGAGGTTCATCAAAGAACGCTCGCCAGCAATAGAATCAGCCGCCACACAAGCCAGTCATGAAGAAGAAGTTAATGTACATGGTGGGGAGAAGTTGCAGTCGAATGTTGTTCCCGCTTAGAGTTTACCTGTTCCTGAACCGAGACCCAGTGCAACCTCATTTAGGGTTAGAACCCTCTGTTGAGCCGCCTTCCCTCTGGTTGAGTCCCCCTCTCTAGTTTAGTCGAGCCGCCCTCTCTTGGTTGAGCCGCCCTCTTTTGTGGTTGAGCCGCCGTCTTTTGTGGTTGAGCCCCCCTCTTTTTTGGTCGAGCCGCCCTCTTGTCGAGTTCCCCTTCCGTGATTTCGTTTGGGAACGGGTTCGTTTTGCGTTAGATCAGTGTAGTTTTGGGGGAATAAGGTCTGGATAATGTCTGGTAAAGGGTTGGTCTGTGTTTTAAATTTGGTAGCAAAATATTAAATTTTGTTGATGCTATTGCTTTGTAAACTTTGTTGTTGCATATGTATCCGATAATTTTAAAAGAAGTGTTTTTTCTTCTTTTCAGGGAAGAACTACATCTCTTCTAAGAGTGGTGAAAATTTGACGTCTTTAACCCTTGAGTTTAGATATTTTATTCCTCAAATGTTTGAGCAAGAAAAACTTTTCAGGACCAGGAAATTTATTCTAGACAAGCTGTTTCTATATCTTGTTTAAGCAGAAGGGTAGTTTTTTTCATGACGAAAGTTTGAAACTGATTGTTTTTAAGTTGGTGGAGTTATGGTCGAAAATGCTGTTCAAACTCCTTCTTTAAAAGACCAAATTTTGCGCAAAAAGTGGCTGTGTTGAAAATGTACGTTTCTTCTCTACGTTTTAGAACCTGATTCTGAGATTCATACCTATGTTGCTCTATGTGATATACCATCATTAAAAGAGAAACGAAAGTCATGACACTTAATCAGCGAACAGTTACATCACCTTAAAGTTAGGATATAAAGTCAATAGGCGCCACTTGGATTTAAGTCAAACGTAGATATGTGTGACATATTACACAGGACATTGACATTGGAGATAGTCATTGACATTGACATTGGACATTGACATTGACATTGGCATTGACTTTGGACATTGACATTGACAATGACATTGACATTGGACATTGACATTGACATTGACATTGGACATTGACATTCACACAGGACATTGACATTGACATTGGTTTCCTGGTCCCCCACTCACTGTCTGTTTTGCGAGGGTATTACTCAGAGACTTGATACTGTCAAAGCACTACCAAAAGCCATTTAGAGGGTAGCATCAAGTGACCAACTTGACTCATTGTGGCCAGATCTTGCTTCATAGCTAAGTGGTCGAACATTTCAACGGCTTGAGCGGCACCAGGAATGTCGTTTTATAGACACGTTTTAGAGACACAGCCGGGGGCAATTCATTGTTTCGTGGGGGCACTCCCCACGGGCTGGTTACCCCAGCTCGTGTTTTATCCCAGACGAATAACTCAAGTTCATTTTGCCAATACATTGGATTACCACTCTCACTCATTGTTGCCAGGCTTCGCATCGGATGACTTTTGATGAGGTTCCTTGGTCCCCCCAAATCCCTTTTTTTGTGTTTTTTTTATTCTAAATTTTTTTTTCTGTGATATATAAATGTCAACGCAGTATCCTTCATAGCATCCATCTGTCATAAATGCCAATGCAACATCCATGTATAAAGCCTTGAGGCTTACTTCCTTCTCTTCGGTCTTCTCTTTTGAAAGATGTTTTTCACTTTGTTTCTGATTCGATCAAAGCTGTTATCTTCTAAGATTTGCTGGAGTTGTGGAGTTGAACTGACAATTTTTGTGATCTCTGGATTTCGTGGGCATTTCTCATATTTAGAGAGAGCTTCGTCAATTAGTTTCGTGTCCTCCTCGTCCCAGTCTAATCTTGCACTTTGTAGAGATCCATGCCCTGATGTCGTCTCACCATAAAAATACCTTGCAGTCCTCCCCCCTGGGCTGTCATCAGGGAGCTTAAAAGGGTCAATTGTTGGTTGCTTTTCTTGAAGGTAATGCACCCTGTCTGTTACCTTCTTGATCTTTTCTGGCGACGTCAAAGCTTTCATCAGGATAGGGAGTTCCTCATTTTAGCCATAACCACTTTCTTCCGCATAGGTGAATGTTTCTCAATATCTGGTTGAAAGACCTCCTTAACTGCTTCATGCTCTTCTTCAGACAAAGGCCTCTTTGATGGTGAGAACTCTGCTTGATCTTCCTGCTCGTCACACTCTGGAGCTCTTTTCTTAGGTGAAGGTTTGGTGAAACTCTTGATTTGTTCTGCAGCCTCAGCGGCTTGGTCCGTGAGGCTATCTCGTAGGTACTACTTTTTGGCAGTACAATCAGAGTGGCACATGAGGCGACAGAGTGGTTCTTCATCAATCTTTTTCCCTTTTTGCTTTTTCTTGTACATGATGGTGACTATCCATTTACGGAAGTCTGTCACACTGATCATGGTGTCTGGACGAACCCACCTTTGACAACAAAAAACGTGATTCGCCTCCCGATTCTTCCGTCTCGAAAAGGTTGGCCATCTGCCTTTACGAAGATTGTGCTGTTTGGACTTTGGTCATCTGTCACCATTGGCCTAACTTTGTCAATAAAGACTTGCATGAGATACGCCACTTCTGGCTCCCTGGCAAGGGGTGCTGGGCCATCCTCCTCGCGTTTATGTTTTTCAACCAGCATGATCTTTTTTTGCGTCGTCTCATGCCACTTTGCACGCCTGTGCTCGTCCAAAGTGGCATTGCTTAAAGCACTTAGGCGGGAGCCCACCGCCTTCATACACAGCATTATGAGAAGGTCTCGGGCCAAGTATTCTGCAACTGTAAGTTCTTTATCAGCTTCTGCAGACGTGAACGCCTGTCGTCCTTTCAAAGCTGGTTCGGAGTTCATTATGGCTTCCACGTCTGCATTAGTTAGTATGTTGTCGCATTCCTTGAGATATTTTTCCCAGCTGTCTTTCGATGTTTCTTTGGTGACGGTCCTTCTCCATCCCTTCAGATCCTTGCACAGGTCTGACAGAGCGTCTTTGGTCACTGGATCAAGTTTTGGCAGGTGCGATCTAGTGCCTTTCTTGGTAACATATTCTAGGAACTTTTGCAAACTGCCCAGGTAGGACCTGAGCGTACCACCAGCCTTCTTGGTCAAGTTGGGCACTACCCAATCTAGCCAAACCTTGTTACCTTCTTCATCTGCGATAATGGTAATATCGTCTCCTTTTGGTTCGATCTCCTCCAGGATGGTCCTGACCTGGCTGGCATGCTGAAGACGATTTCTTTCTTTGTGGAAGCCAGCAGCTGGAGTGAACAAATACTTGTAAAAGCCAATCAGCCACCTGTGGCGGTCTGTTCTCGAGTTAGGATCTTTGAAGAAGTCCTCTTGCATGCAATGTACCGTGTCATCATCATCATCGCTGACATTGTCACTAGGAGGTTTAACTCTTCGCCGCTGGGCTTGGTGGGACAATGTCCAACTCATCGATAGCTTCCTCGTCACTTGCTGACTGCATGGTGACTTCTTCCACAATTGGTAGCTCAGGTAATGGTAGATGAGATGGCACTGATGATGGCGAGACTTTCTTATCCTTAGTTGTTGTTGAATCTGGGGACGGTATGGATGGTTGTGACACAGGTTCTATGCTACAGAGCTCTTCTTCCAGTCCCTGGTACCGCCTTGCTACTTTGAGGCTGAGCTTGTAAACAGCACGTCCTGGCTTCATACGATGTTTGTTTTGCAGGTGCTCGGGAAGGTAGCAGCCCAAGTAGTTGGAAGCTTTCTCTGGGCACCAACGCTTCCATCTCCCCTTTATGGTCTTTTCTCCTCTTGCAGTACGTTTGGGCCCTCTTGTCTTTTTTGGGTCCAAACCCAGGGCAAAGTATTTGTCGACATCTTGCTCGGTGATGTGACCTTTTTGGTAATGTACGTTTTGTAGATGGCGCTTCAGATTTGGCCCTACATAGCCACGGCAACCGCTTGGGACCATGCATTTGCGGTCAATGTGGTGACTCCACGGATTTCTCTTTTGATTGTCTCCATTATTGTCATCCTCTTCGTCTTCCTCCACGCCTGCTTGACCTTTCTCATCCTCATCCTCGTCTTTCTCTCCTTCACCTTCCTCTTCATCTTTCTCTTCTTCATTCTTCTCTCCTTCCTCTTCACTTTCCTCTTCCTCACCCTGTTCTTCTTTCGCATCTTCACCCTCCTCTCCTTCTCCATCCTTCCCCAAGGTGTTACCTTCTTCATCTCTTCGGGAGGCTTCCATTTGTTCCACCTTAAGTAGCATGCCTGTCTTTAAGCAAATGTCCTTTGACCAGAGTCAGTGTATCCTCTGCAACATCCTGTCCATTTATGACAGGATGGACGGTTGGCGTTTTGTCCGAGAGGCAATTGTAGGCATACATACAATACTTAAGTGCCGTCCGTGCCATCCTCGCTGTCAATTGAAGTTCGAGTTGCTCGGCCGCAGCGGCAAAGTAGACAAATTCTGATAAGTCGTCTTTCATCGTGCTCTTTGCACCTTTCGCTGCGGGATTAAACACTTCTGGGGCATTGAAGGGGAAGCCCTCCTTAAGGTGAAGTAGCTCTTGGGCATTGTGATTGCATTTGGCAGCTCGTGTTAACAGATCAATAAGGGTTGTTAGACGGTTTTCCATGATTAGCGAATACGTACGAATGTTTCTAAGGCAAAAGTAAACCCGGAATAACTTTGAGGTTGTGGAGAGATTGCCACTTTGCCGTAGAATAGGCCTTGTAAACAGGAGGTCAAATGGTAAAATCCCCTTAAAGTTGTTAGCAGTTAAAGTTAAGCCTCGTTTTCATGCTAAGTGCACATTTACGTCCGCCATATTGGAAAAACTTCAACCGTTAATAACTCTGCAAGGTTTAAAGCTCTGTCTCAACTTTCCACGTGACTTTGATCACAACAGGCCCAACCCAGAGCAAGAATTTGCGCAGCTACAAACGGTTGAACTTTCGACCTTATTAGCTATTCATACCTCAATAACTCGTTAATAGATTGAGCAATTTTCACGAAACTTGAATCAAAGGCTTCCTTGCAAGGCTATGTATCTGGGTTTGGCGACTGAAAGCCTTCAAGTGTTGTAAAAATCGCTTAAAAACCACTCAGTGGTTATGCACTTCATAAATTCTCTACTATGCTAGCGTAACAATTGACTACGCAAAAGTAAACACCTCCCACGGAACAAAAATGTTATTGACAGATACACGAGGACCTTATGTCATGTTCCTGGTAGTTAGTTCACTCTTGCATGGTCTTTAAACGGTGTAAATAAATTAAAAATACGGAGCACAAAAACACGTGTACTCACCACTCCAATGCTTGTCTTGAATGCCAACCTCATGTCTGTGCACTGGAGTGTCCTTATAAGTACTGTAACAGTGTTTTGTTTATAACTATGACAGATTAAAAGTTTTTTTCTTTAAAGTTGGTGGAAAAATTATACTTTTATTTGTCTTTATTTTTAATTGTCTTTAAAATTTAATGAGATATGAACCGGTCAATTTGTCCTGGAATTTTGCCACTAAGGCTATAATAGGGTTAGGGGTACATACATTTATTTTTGTAGGACTAGATTTAAGATCTGCTGTTCTTTCTTGGTAGACTTTTAGGTATGTTAATAGTGTCTAATCTGATTAATAATACTATTATTATTGTTATTAATTTATTTTTATTAATGAGAGATTGCTAGTTAAAGTTGTTCTTCAAGTTCTTTCACTAGGCCAAAAAATTTTACAGTTTTTAAAAATTTGTATCTTTTTGTAATTTCAATATGTTGCCTTGAACTTTGACTATGATTCAGGACTACTATAGTACTATAGCATAGAGAAAATTGTGACATTTGTATCAATGACTGACAAGTAACAAACAGTTTATGTTAACAACCTGTTTTTTCAAAAATTCGTTGTGTGAACTAAAGAGCAAACTTTGGTCGACCATAACTCATTAATGAACAAAGCTATTGCAGCACGGTTTCCTTCACCTTCTAGACCATTAATAACTAAAGAAGTGTACAAAAGGCTAAAGGAAAATATTTAAATAACTACAAGATATAAGAAATATGAGGTATTCATATTTTGTAGCAAAACACACAGTACTAATTTCAAAAAATTCTCAAAATCTCAACTGTAAGGTTTATGAAACCAAACTCAGTAATTTTATACAATAGAAGATTCTGCAACCAACCGTGGCCTCAGTAGTGATTAATGTTAATATTAGAGGTCGAGGTCAAAGGTTAAACTTTCTAAGAAAAGTGTTGCAAATAGTACAATTTTTCTTAATTGGCCGTAAATGGCATTGTATAACTTATCACCGTTTAACTTTAAAACCGTCATATTTTTTTGACGGCTAGAATCAGTCTTGCCCTAAATAACGCTGTTTTCAATTCATCTAAAGAATTTATTTGAGCTCAGAAAAAATGAGATTGACATGCGCCATTTTTGTAAAACATGGTCGATGTGCCCTCCTTTTTGAGACTTTGAAGGGCCATATCTTAACGAAGAAACAAGTTTGATAAAAGAAGATTACACCAACGTCTTCCGCTCAGTAAGATCTTTAAAACGATATTAAATACTGATGTTTTTGTTAAGATTCGAATTTTTTAAAAGCAACAAGGTGTGAAGTCGATTTCCCCTCTTTGCCTCAAATGGGGTCTTTACGCCAGAAAAAAATTCAAAATAAAGTAACCTGTCATTCAAATGACGTGAAAACTACAACAAGTCAATTTTATCACAAAAGGAATAAGTGGGCCAAATGTCAGATCTTAACCCTTAGATTTAGTTATTTTGGAATTTTTTCAAACCAGTCACATTTTCGAGTAAGAGAAAACTGATCTCCAAAACTCATACTCAGATGTTAGGCATATGCCTTTACTGGATTTTTTCAGAACCAAAATGTTCACTTTTTTAAATGCGAGGGTCAAGAAATGGCTTTCTACCACTCAAGGGGGAATAGAGTTGACCCTCCATAACCAGATTTTGAGCCACTTAGGCAAAGATTTTCAACGATTCCCCCATTTTGTTGAGTCCCCTCCCTTTTTTTTGACTTCAAACCAGCGTATAAGGTAGAAACATTGACCAATGAAACTGAAACTTTAACAAAATAAAAAACAGGCCTAAATAAAGGTTAACACCAAATGACAAAGACATTGGACTTATTCTAAATTTTTATAAATTTTCGAAGTTCATTTCGGTTAGGAGAGGGGAACTCAACCGCAAATATAGTTAATTTACTGCTTGTATACATTGGTACTGACTTTGCAGGACCCTTATACGTAAAGGAGAGTCAAGTGTCACGAAAGCGTATGTATGTGTGTCCACAAATACGTCGTCGCGTATGGGTCACTTGGAGCTTACAAATGGCCAACGACAGATGAATTTCTGCAAGCCTTCAGTCGCATGACAAATCGCAGCGATCTTTGCCATACAGTGTGGTCAGACAATGTAAAAACCTTCAAAGCCGCAAGTAGAGAAAATAAGAGGTTGTATGACCAGCCAAAGTCACAGAGCCAGTCGCTGTGGGACACTTTGGATCAAGATCGAATCAAGTCAGAGATATCAGCAAAAGGGATTAAGTAGAAATTCATCACAGAATGCTCGCTAGAAATAGAATCAGTCACCCCACAAGCCAGTCATGAAGAAGACGTTCCTGTACATGGTGGGGAGAAGTTGCAGTCGATTGTTGTTCCCGCTCAGAGCTTTCCTGTTCCTGAAAGTAGACTCATTGTTGTCCTCCGCGACGGAGGACAAGGTAAGGAGGATGTTACAGCCCTTCGCACACGATCTGGAAGAGTAGTTAACAACATGAGAGACTGGACTTGTGACTACGATTAACCCTACCCTACACTAGTAAGTTAGCTTTGTAAGTCACGTGCCCTTGTTTGCGTCCTTCGTAGCTTGTGAATCAAAGTGTTGTAAGCCCGCTCGGACATCTAAGTTGTGTATCGATGTCTAATGGTCATTCAACATTGTGTTGAGGAAAGCTGTATTTCGTCGAGTTTCCTAATAGGAGTTAAGACTTCCGCAAGATAAGCTCTATCAACATCCACCACCACGATCTGGTAATTAAGGAGATGGGAGGGGGGGGTGGCGGTACTAAAACAAAACGAGACACTACATTTATATATGCAGGTACCAAAAGGCACATTAGCTTCATGGTGTAGCAGCAGGCATTGTTCTTTTGAATTTTTTTTCCATTTCTGAAAGAATTTCATTTGGTATGTTGGTCCATCTTGGCTTTGGCAGGGACCAGGACCATTTAGTTGATGAACCAAATCCTGAAACGCGCAAAAAGTCAATTTAGTATCAAATTAAAGCTTGTTGCCTCTATTTGGAACGTCTACTTGTTACTTTTTATGCAACCTGTGCCTAAGCGAGAAATACAACTTTTTTTAACACAGGTAGGCAAGGAGAAATTGAACTCCTAAATCTATAAGAACTATAAAATAATTTATATCTCTGTAAATATCAAACTCATTTGTACCAGACTTGGCAGAAATACTATCCTTATCAAGATATGTTAATTTTAGCTTTCAGACATATTTTCTGAGTTGCCATGGCTACAGTCGCCAATCGAATAGTAAATAAGGCCTCGGGAGGGGCACAAAGTTTGCCCCATTCTTAACTCCGGGAGTATGAAGGCTATGACAACAAGACGTGAGGTCAAAGGGTACGTCTTACAATGTTTCCTTTGGGGTCTGCAGAACGACTTGATGACGTCACTTGACGTGGAAATTATGTCATAGTTTTAAAGTGGTGGCCATCTTGGATGCGCCATCTTTGATCCAATCTGGTCTCTAGATTTAGCTTACACAGGGAGAAAACAGACGAGGCAGGCCATGTTTTAGAAATGTTGGTTTTTACTTGGTTTTTGAACAACGAACTCAACCCACATATCGCGCCAAGTCCGGGAATGGAACCCGGGACACATTGGTGGGAGACAATTGCTCTCACCTCTGCGCCATGTCTGCTCCCCCTTAAACAACAACGTTGGTCTAAACGAGTCTCACACACTTTGTTCCAAGCTACTTTATACAAATCAATCTTTTGACAATTGTCCTAATTATGAACGTTTGCAAAGTTCAAAAACTGTTGAAAAGTTTGTCCTTTTGCTCTCGCGTTGAAATACATCAGAACGTAATGACCACAACTCCTGCTGTTCACAGCTTGGAGAGACCTCGTGTTCGTCACCATGTACTTCCACTGCGTCACGATTTATTCATTCAATGGTTAAGCTTGGTAGCATTCCAGAGATACAGTAAAACTGACCATTAGTTTACAGACATTGTCTTTTGTCCAAATACCTAACCAGTGTTTTCCTGATTTGTCATGTGGGTCTGTGTTAACAATTTAACACCTGCAATACCTAGGCAGGTTTCTTGGGTAAACGATCACAGGCCACCACTCCATAGAAGTAAGGTTTCAACATGGGAACTTCCATAGCCAAATATTCCAATTGCACATTGTTCAGGACCACTTGTTTTACATCAAATTGCGTTCGTAGATGTCGTAGAGCACAGCACCATCGGAATCGATCTCCAGTAATTTCGCAAACTCTCCCAAGATGATGCTTGTATTGTGTTCGTGAGCTATCCCAAATTCTAGTACCAGTTGCAAGTCTCCTGTTTGTCTTGGGTTCAACGCACGGCTGTCGGCACATCCTTTGGCAACATTGTCAAATACAAACAGGGTGCCATTCTTGTGTTGCCCCCAATCCTCTCTTCTCACCATTTTTGCTTTACGTCCGTTTACTTTTTGCAGAAAGAAAAAGTACCCTGCCAGATCTCTTTGACTGTCATCGTGATTGAGTTGGAACGTTTCATGTAGGTCTTCTCCTATAACAATCTGATTGATGGAGGTCAATCCGAATTTCTGGAAGCAGAATGGATCGAACGCCACGTTCCCGTTAGAGGCTTCCTTACGTACCATCCCCACAATGATTCTATCTAGGATCCTACCTTGATACAAACGGGTTATTAGCTTTAAAGCCGGCCTGATTTTCTTGCATACTTAATGTTCTGATTAGACGTCTTACAGTAGGATAAGCAACCATTTGTCGTCTTTTCATCACTCAAATTCCTGTTCACCGTTTCGTTTAACCGTAGGTGACAGAGATGAAATGGGAACTTGATGTTGTCTTGGGTAAGCGTCTATGCAAAGCCACCCTATTGAGAAAGGGATCTGGCTAATGAAAGTGAGGTCTCATTCTGATTTGTATTTAAGGAACCAACACTTTGCCCATGTGACAGGCTTCCAGGTGGCGTTAAAGATCAACAGGTATGTTGTTTCAATCGTGCTACTGACTGTTTCGCTTTTGCTGCTAGCCAAGGCTCACTGGAAAAGTCGATATTCAGCACGTTGCCGTAAACAGCTGAACATTGCTGGTTTTCCGCACAGAAATCAAGAGGCCGCCGTGAGATGATCATCGAGAAGGTTCGGGCTGTTGGATTTGCTAAACAGTGTGCTTGGTCGTGCTGGGAAGAGTCGGAACAGTAAAAACTCAGCTGCCCAACCCTTGCTCTCATCGAGCTATCGCAAATCAGTTTCCTCCTCAGATCGATCAATGACCTCCTCCCTACAACAACAAACCTTAAACAATGGGCCATCATCGACGGCGACACTTGCCGTGCTTGTATTAAAATACGTGCCACCTTAGATCATGTGTTAGCGGTTTGTGATAGCGCACTGCAGAAGTACATTTGGAGACACTACTTAGTGTTGACGGTTCTCAACATCACACAGGTTCTCGACATCAAGTTTCTCGACGTCACAAAGACCAGCTAAGGAAGAACCTAACCAAGTCATCAAGTTCCACGTGAACAGCCTCGATCAATTTCTGTAAAGAGAACGAAACAGTCCTGACTCCTGGCAATCATCACGCAGTGCTTCATGCAACTCAGCTTGTATTGACCAAGGATGCTGTTTGTGTATTACCCCGCTGAAACTGCACCTGGCAGAGAACTGAGACTATTATTATACAGCATAGATTTTTGAGGTGCACTCCTTGGGACACCCTTTGTATTCTCCATGCTTACTGCTACGACGCCTGGAAAGGCATCACGTAGTGGCATCTTCCACTGGCGGCGCAGGAACTGTAGTCCCGTAGATAGCCGCGAAACTAAAACACTTCCTGGACAACGGCTGATGAGGATGATGGCTTGGAGTTGGCAATTTAAGTCTGCATGATATATTCTCTTAGTGTATTCTGCATAATTTAGCCCGGTATGAGACACAACGCGTTTTGTCCATTACGGCGCACTGAAAAACTCGATTTTCCGAAAGTTGCAGCGAACTGCTTTTATCAGCTGTTTTAGTACGATTTTGATGTTCAAGTCTAAGTAATGTACGACGCAACTTACATTTTGTCCATGATGACTCACTGGAAAACTCAATTTTCTAAAACTTATTGTGAAGAGCTCAATTCTCCTGTTTTACGATGATTTCGATATCCTTAACGTTTTAGCCGCATACAAAAGAAACTGCATTTTCTCCATGTTGTCATGTGAAAACTCGACTTTAGGAAAGTTTCCCTGAACAGCTAAAATCATGTCTTGCGTTATGAATTCGATGGCCGTACTGCATTCTGTAATTTGTTGCGCTGTACCGACATAAAATGCGCTTTCTAGATAATGACTCACTGGAAAATCTTGATTTTCCGAATTTCGTCCGAAACACTTTAAATCCCCTGTTTTTCAATGATTTTTATTTGCCTAGTACATCCTCTAAGTTTTCGCCGTACACAAAAGGAAAACGACTTTTCTGCATTACCATTAACCAGGAAACGTGATTTCCTAAAAGTTGCCGGAAACAGCCCAATTCTTTTGTTTTATGATGATTTTGACGTCTGTAGTAAATTCTACAAGTTAGGGGGCTGTACCGACATAAAGCGCATTTTCTACAATATGAGACACTGGAAAAGTCTATTTTCTGCACGTTGCCGTTAGCAGCTCTAATCAATTGTTTTATTTTGACTTCCATGTCTGTAGTACATTCTATATGTTTAAGACCCAAATCACGGAAAATGCGCTTAGTCTTTTATGGCGCACTGAAAAACACGATTTTTACAAAGTTGGAGTGAACAGCTTTTAACACCTGCCCTTATGATGATTGCGATGTTTTAAAGTTCCAGCCGTGTACGACGCAAAGAATTTTGTGTAAGATGAGTAAATGGCAGTTTTTAGAAAATGTAGAAAATGAGTTTTCAGGTCTGTAGGGCTTTTCCTTAAGTTGTCGATACAGTGCAAAACTTACAGAATGTACTACAGACATCGAAGTCGTCATAAAGCGGGGGATTTCAGGTGTTCCCGTTAACATTTGGAAAATCAAGTTTTCCAGTAACCCATTAATGGAGAAGATGCATTTTCCTTTGTATGCCGCTAAAACGTGAAGGATGGATTTCGCAGATTGAAGTTTTCGTAAAGCAGATCAATACAGCTGTTCACAGTAACTTTTGGATAATCGAGTGTTTTAGTGACCCATAATAGACACAACGTGATTTGCGTCTTACCAGACCAAACTTAATGAATGTACTACACGGATGGAAATCACCATAAAACCGGTTACTTGAGCAGTTTACGGAAACTTTCAGTAAATCATGTTTCCCATTGACCCATGATGGAGACTGGCTTTCGTTTCTATACTGCTAAAGCTTGGAGGATGCTCTACGTAAATGGAAATCATCGCAAAACCGGTTACTTGAGCAGTTAAAGGTAACTTTCAGAAAAGCCAGCTTGACAGTGACCCACAATGGCGAAAATGCATTTTCCTTTGTATGCCGCTAAAACGTAAAGGATGCACTTCGGAGATAGAAATCCTCGTAAAGCGGATGAATTAAGCTGTTCCCGGCAACTTTTGCAAAATCAAGTTTTCCAGTGAGCCATAGTAGACAAAATGCGTTTTAAGTCTCACCGAACCAAACTTGCAAAATGTACTACACGGATGGAAATCACCATAAGACCGGTTACTTGAAATCAAGTTTCCTAGTGACCCATAATTGAGAAAATGCGCTTTCGTTTCTATGCCACTAATGTTTGGATGATGCACTTCGGAAATCGAAATCACCGTAAAACGGGTGAATTGAGCTGTTCACAGTACCTGTTGGAGATTTGAGTTTTTTAGTGACTCATTCTAGAAAGTCCGTTTCATGTCGATAAGGTGCAGAAAGTACCGCGGAGATGAAAGTAATGATAAAAAAGGTGATTTCAGTTGTTCCCAAGATCTTTTGGAAAGTCGTTTTCCAGTAACCCGTATTGGGGAAAATGCATTTTCCTTTGTATACCGCTAAAACATGAAGGATGGACTACGGAGATCGAATTCTTCGTAAAGCGGATGAATTAAGCTGCTCACATTAACTTTTGGGAAATCCCGTTTTCCAGTGACTCAATCTAGAGAGTGCGTTTTATGTCGATACAGCGCTAAAACTTACAGAATGCACTACAGACATCGAAGTCATCGTAACACAGGTGATTTAAGCTGTTCCTGGCTGAAGATCGAGTTGTGCAATGACCCATAATAGACGAAATGCGTTTTGCGTCTTACCGGACCAACCTTGCAAAATGTACTACACGGATGGAAATCACCATAAAACATGCTACTTGAGCATTTAGGGCAACTCTCAGAAAATCAAGCTTGACAGTGACCCATAATGGCGAAAATGCATTTTCCTTTGTATGCCGCTAAAACGTAAAGGATACACTTCGGGGATCGAAATCTTCGTAAAGCGGATGAATTAAAATGTTCCCGGCCACTTTTGAAAAATCGAGTTTTCCAGTGACCCATAACAGACAAAATGCGTTTTAGTTCTCACCGAACCAAACTTGCGAAATGTACTACACGGATGGATATCACCAAGACCGGTTACTTGAGCAGTTTACGGGGATATTCAGGAAATCGAGTTTCCTAGTGACCCATGATGGAGAAAATGGGCTTTCGTTTCCACACCGCTAAAATTTGGACGATGCACAGACATCGATGTCATCATAGAACAGGTGATTTTAGCTGTTCGGGACAACTTTTGGAAAATCGAGCGTTCTAGTGACCCATACATAGTAGAGAAAGTGCGTTTTGCGTCTTACTAGACCAAACTTACAGAATGTACTACAGGGATGGAAATCACCATAAAAGCGGTTACTTGAGTAGGTTACGGGAACTTTCAGGAAATCAAGTTTCCATGATGGAGACATTGGCTTTCGTTTCTATACCGCTAAAACTTGGAGGATGCACTACGCAAATCGAAATCATCGTAAAATGGGTGATTTGAGCTGTTCACAGTAACTTTTGGAAAATGAGTTTTCTACTGACTCAATCTAGAAAGTGCGTTTTATGTTGATACAGCGCCAAAACTTACAAAATGTACTACAGACATCAAAGTCATGATAACACAGGTGATTTCAGCTGTTCCCGACACCTTTTGGAAAATCGAGCGTTCCAGTGACCGATAGTAGACAAAGTGCGCTCTGCGTCTTACCGGACCAAACCTGCAAAATGTACTACACGGATGGAAATCACCATAAAACTGGTTACTTGAACACTTCAGGGCAGCTTTCAGAAAACCAAGCTTCTCAGTAACGCATAATGGCGAAAATGCATTTCCTTTGTATGCCGCTAAAACGTAAGGGACGCACTTCGGAGATCGAAATCTTCGTAAAGCGCATGAATTAAGCTGTTCCTGGGAACTTTTCGAAAATCGAGTTTTCCAGTGACCCATAAGAGAGAAAATGCGTTTTGTGTCACCGAACCAAACTTGCAAAATGTACTACACGGATGGAAATCACCATAGGAGAGGTTAATTGAGCAGCTTACTTAACCATTCATGAAATCAAGTTTCCTAGTGAGCCATAATGGAGAAAATGCACTTTCGTTTCTATACCGCTAATATTTGGATGATGCACTACGGAAATTGAAGTCACCGTAAAACGGGTAAATTGAGCTCTTCACAGTGCCTTTTAAAGATTCCAGTTTTTTAGTGACTCAATCTAGAAAGTGTGTTTTATGTCGATAAAGTGCTAAAACTTACACAATATAGTACAGACGTCAAAGGCATCATAAAACAGGTGATTTGAGCTGTTCCCGACAACTTTTGGAAAATCAAGTCTATAAGTGACCGATAATGGCGAAAATGCATTTTCCTTTGTATAACGCTAAAAACATAAAGGATGCACTTCAGACATCGAAAGCTGTTCACAGTAACTTTTGGAAACTTGAATTTTCTAGTGGCTCAATCTTCTGAAAGTGCGTTTTATGTCGATAGAGCTCTAAGACTTACAGAATGTACTAAAGACATCGAAGTCATCATAAAACAGGTGATTTCAGCTGTTCCCGGCAACTTTTGGAAAATCGAGTGTTCTAGTGACCCATAATAGACAAAATGTATTTTGCGTCTTACCAGACCAAACTTGCAAAATGTACTACACGGATGGAAATCACCATAAGACTAGTTACTTGAGCAGTTTGTGGAAACTTTGAATTGAGCTGTTCACAGTAACTTTTGGAAAATCGAGGTTTTTAGTGACTCAATCTAGAAATGCATTTTCCCTCGTATGCCGCTAAAACGTGAAGGATGCATTACAGAGATTGAAATCTTCGTAAAGCGGATGAGTTAACCTGATCACAGTAACTTTTGCAAATTGAGTTTTCCAGTGACTCAATGTAGAAGGTGCGTTTTATTTCGATACAGCGCTAAAACCAACTGTTCCCTGCAACTTTTGGAAAATCGAGTTTCCTAGTTTCCCATAATAGACAAAATGCGTTTTACGTCTTACCGAACCAAACTTACAGAAGAAATACACGGACGGAAATCACCATAAGAGCGGTTACTTCAGCAGTTTACGGGAACTCTCAGGAAATGAAGTTTCCCAGTGACCCATTATAGAGAAAATGCGCTTTCGTTTCTATGCTGCTAAAACTTGGAAGATGGACGACGGACATCGAAATCGTCGTAAAATGGGTGAATTGAGCACAGTAACATTTAGAAAATCGAGTTTTTCAGTAACTCAATCTAGAAAGTGCGTTTTATGTCGATACAGCGCTAAAACTTACAAAATGTACTACAGACATCGAAGTCATCATAAACAGGTGGTCATCATAGAACAGCTGTTCCCGGCATTTTTTGGAAAATCGACTGATCCAGTGACCCATACTAGACAAAATGTGTTTTGCTTCTTACCGGATCAAACTTGCAAAATGTACTGCAAGGATGGAAATCACCATAAAACTGGTTAGTTGAGCAGTTTAGGGCAACTTTCAAAAAATCAAGCTTCTCTGTGACTCATAATGGCAAAATGCATTTTCCTTTCCATGCCGCTAAAACGTAAAGGATGCACTTCGGGAGACTTTAGAACAAATTATTTCAAGAGCAAATTGCAGTCTACTTAGATATCAGTTTACTCAGATTTCAGTAAACTCAGATTTCAGAACAAATTGCAGTCTACTCAGTTCAATTACCATTATAAATCATCTCTTGCATGATAATCCCGACGTCCGTAGTACACTGTGCAAGTTTTAGCACCGTACCGACATAAAACGCACTATCTAGATTATGTTTCACTAGAAAACTCGATTTTCCACAAGTTACTGTGAACAGCTCAATTCACCTGTTTTACGATGATTTCGATATCTGTAGTGCATCCCCCACGTTTTAGCAGCATACAAAGGAAAATGCATTTTGTTCATCATAGGTCACTGGGAAACTTGATTTTCTGAAAGTTGCCGTAAACTGCTCAAATCGGTGTTTTCCATCCGTGTAGTACATTCTGCAAGTTTTGTCCGGTAAGACGCAAAACGCTCATGCTGTGGTTAGTCATAAGACAAGAAGCCATGGACTTGATAATGGTGCCTTCGAAGTCTGTAGTACTTTCTGCAAGTTTCATCGCTGTATCGACGTAAAAAAAACTCAATTTTCCACAAGTTACTGTGAACAGCTTAATTCATCCGCTTTACGAAGATTTCAGTCTCCGTAATGCATCCTTTACGTTTTCGCGGCATACAAAGAAAAATGCATTTTCTCCATCATGGGTCACTGGAAAACGATATTCCAAAAGTATTTGGAAACAGCTGAAATCACCTGTTTTTTTCATGCTTTCGATGTCTTTAGTATATTCTTAAGGTTTTATCGCTGTACTGCTATGACGAGTGACTGGAAAACTCGATTTTCCAAACCTTGCCTGCAAGAGCCTAAATCAAATGTTTTATGATGATTTTTGTGTCTGTATTACATTCTGCATGTCTTAGTCCGGTACGTTGCAACACACATTTTGTCCATGATGAGGCACTGGAAAACTCAATTTTTGGAAAGTTGCTGTGAACAGCTTAAATCATCTCTTGTATGATGATTTCGACGTCCGTAATACACTGTGCAAGTTTCAGCACTGTACCGACCTAAATGCACTCTCTTGATTATGAGTCACAGGAAAACTCGATTGCCAAATAATTACTGTGTAAAGCTCAATTCACCCGTTTTACGATGATTTTGATGTCCCTAGTCATCCTCCAAGTTTTTGCCGCATACAAACGAAAACGCGTTTTCTCCATTAGGGGTCACGAGGAAACTTGATTTTCTGAAAGTTGAAAAAAAAAGCTGCTGAATTTACCTGTTTTATGGTGATTTTCATCCGTGTAGTACGAACATGTCTTACCACAGCCTGACGGACCCACTAAGGGATACTTGAGGGGGTGTGAAATCGGAAGGGTGGACTGATCATTTCAACAACAACAAGATGATTTCGATGTCTGTAGTTTATTCCCTAAGTTTTAGTCCTCTAAGTCTATTTTTTGGTGCCCTGCAACAGGTTTCGGCGAAAAAAATTGGGTCCACATGTGTGGGAACGCTGGGTCGCTTTCTCGCTCCTCTTATAGGCTTCTATGAAATCTGGCAGTTGGGCTGGAGACACGCTGGACGTTTTCGTTCCACTTTGCACCTGTTAAGTCCCTGTTCATCGTAGCGGGTTGAAACAATGTACACACGTAGCTTGTCCCAGAGACGTCTGTAAGACTGCGGATCCCATGGTTTTGATCTTTCTCGTAGAGCAGGTTTTATTGTTTGTCCGAGGGAGGAATTGTTCCAGCCCGTCGTACCCGATCTAATAAAGTGGTTAAGAACCGTGAGAGACCGGACTTGTGACTATGATTAACCATTCCCTATCCTAGCAAGTTAGCTTTGTAAGTCACGTGCCCTTCTTCAGAACAACCCTCGCCTACAAGGTTTAGCTCTCGCAGACGCCTACCCTTGTAATTCAGTTCAAGTAGATGTTCTCATCGGTGCAGATTACTACTACTCATTTGTAACTGAGATACACAAGAGAGGACCAATTGCTAATTCATTGATTGCCGTAAAATCTCATCTAAAGAGTCTAAGAAGTCCGAATTGTCAGCTGAGGAGATGAAACAGGCAGAGTTAAAGTGCTGTATGTGGATTCAAGAAGAGGTCTATTAAGAAGACTACGAGCAGTTGAAAGCCGGAAGAACACTACCCAGCAGTAGGCGCTTCCTAAAGCTAGACCCTTGTTACGACAAAGAAGACAAGGCGATTAGAGTGGGTGGAAGATTACAGTTCGCCGACCTTCCTGACGAGAACAAGCACCAAATAATCTTGCCGCATAAACATCCAGCAGTTGCAAAGTTGATACGAGATGTACCACATAGATGCTGCATGCCGGTTTAGAAACTGTACTATCAGTCTTACGACAGAATCAGTGCCTAACCAACGAAGACGTGAGGTCAAACGTGTCATCAGGAGATGTGTGCCTTGCCAGAGACAGCGAGTCGGACCTTGCAAACAGAACATGGGGTCACTACCCGAGGAAAAAGTGTCAACCTCCTTACCAGTTGTACGCATTGGTACTGACTTTGCATGACCCTTATAGGTAAAAGTGTCAAGTGTCAAGAAAGCATACGAATGTGTGTTCACGCGTGCGTCGTCGCGTATGGGTTACTTGGAGCTTATAAATGGCCAAACGACAGATGAATTTCTGCAAGCCTTCAGTAGCATGACAAATCGCAGAGGTGTTTGCCATACAGTGTGGTCACATAATGCAAAAACCTTTAGAACCGCAAGTAGGGAAATTTAGAAGTTGTATGACAAACGAAAGTCACAGAGCCAGTCGCTGTGGGACGCTTTGAATCAAGATTGAATCAAGCCAGAGTTATGAGCATAAGGGATTAAGTAGAGATTCATCAAAGAACGCTCGCCAGCAATAGAATCAGCCGCCACACAAGCCAGTCATGAAGAAGAAGTTAATGTACATGGTGGGGAGAAGTTGCAGTCGAATGTTGTTCCCGCTTAGAGTTTTCCTGTTCCTGAACCGAGACCCAGTGCAACCTCATTTAGGGTTAGAACCCTCTGTTGAGCCGCCCTCCCTCTGGTTCAGTCCTCCTCTCTAGTTTAGTCGAGCCGCCCTCTCTTGGTTGAGCCGCCCTCTTTTGTGGTTGAGCCCCCCTCTTTTGTGGTTGAGCCCCCCTCTTTTTTGGTGAAGCCGCCCTCTTGTCGAGTTCCCCTTCCGTGATTTCGTTTGGGAACGGGTTCTTTTTGCGTTAGATCAGTGTAGGTTTGAGGGAATAAGGTCTGGATAATGTCTGGTAAAGGGTTGGTCTGTGTTTTAAATTTGGTAGCAAAATATTAAATTTTGTTGATGCTATTGCTTCGTAAACTTGGTTGTTGCATATCTATCCCATAATTTTAAAAGAAGTGCTTTTTCTTCTTTTCAGGGAAGAACTACATCTCTTCTAAGAGTGGTGAAAATTTGACGTCTTTAACCCTTGAGTTTAGATATTTTATTGAATTTTAACTTTTTGCCATTGCATATTTTGCTTAATTGCAAATGTTTGAGGAAGAAAAACTTTTCAGGACCGGGAAATTTATTCTAGACAAGCTGTTTCTAGATCTTGTTTAAGCAGGAGGGTAGTTTTTTTTAATGACAAACTTTGAAACTGATTGTTTTTAAGTTGGTGGAGTTATGGTCGAAAATGCTGGTCAAACTCCTTCTTTAAAAGACCAAATTTTGCGCAAAAAGTGGCTGTGTTTAAATGTACGTTTCTTCTCTACGTTTTAGAACCTGATTCTGAGATTCACACCTATGTTGCTCTATGTGATATACCATCATTAAAAGGGAAAACGAAAGTCATCACACTTAATCAGTGAACAGTTACATCACCTTAAAGTTAGGATATAAAGTCAATAGGCGCCACTTGTAAGTCAAACGTGGATATGTGTGACATATTACACAGGACATGACATTGGAGATAGTCATTGACATTGACATTGGACATTGACATTGACATCGGCCTTGGACATTGACATTGACAATGACATTGACATTGGACATTGACATTGACATTGGACATTGACATTGACATTGGTTTCCTGGTCCCCCACTCACTGTCTGTTTTGCGAGGGTATTACTCAGAGACTTGATACTGTCAAAGCAGTACCAAAAGCCATTCAGAGGGTAGCATCGAGTGACCAACTTGACTCATTGTGGCCAGATGTTGCTTCATAGCTAAATGGTCGAACATTTCAACGCCTTGAGTGGCACCAGGAATGTCGTTTTATAGACATGTTTTAGAGACACAGCAGGTGGCAATTCATTGTTTCGTGGGGGCACTCCCCAGGGGTTGGTTACCCCAAATCGTGTTTTATCCAGACGAATAACTGAAATTGCTTTTACAATGTTTCAAGTTCATTTTGCCAATACATTGGATCGGGTGTCATGAGATTACCACTCTCACTCATTGTTGCCAGGCTTCCCATCGGATGACTTTTGATGAGGTTCCCTGGTCCCCCCAAATCCCTTTTTTGTGTTTTTTTTTAATTCTAAATTTTTTTTTCTGTGATATATAAATGTCAACCCAGCATCCTTCGTAGCATCCATCTGTCATAAATGCCAATGCAACATCCATGTATAAAGCCTTGAGGCTTACTTCCTTCTCTTCGGTCTTCTCTTTTGAAAGATGTTTTTCACTTTGTTTCTGATTCGATCAAAGCTGTTATCCTCTAAGATTTACTGGACTTGTGGAGTTGAACTGACAATTTTTGTGATCTCTGGATTTCGTGGGCATTTCTCATATTCAGAGAGAGCTTCGTCAATTAGTTTCGTGTCCTCGTCGTCCCAGTCTAATCTTGCACTTTGTAGAGATCCATGCCCTGATGTCGTCTCACCATAAACATACCTTGCAGTCCTCTCCCCTGGGCTGTCATCAAGGAGCTTAAAAGGGTCAATTGTTGGTTGCTTTTCTTGAAGGTAACGCACCCTGTCTGTTACCTTCTTGATCTTTTATGGCGACGTCAAAGCTTTCATCAGGATTGGGTGTTCCCTCATTTTTGCCATAACCACTTTCTTCCGCATTGGTGAATGTTTTTCAATTTCTGGTTGAAAGACCTCCTTAACTGCTTGATGCTCTTCTTCAGACAAAGGCCTCTTTGATGGTGAGCACTCTACTTGATCTTCCTGCTCGTCACACTCTGGAGCTCTTTTCTTAGGTGAAGGTTTGGTGAAACTCTTGATTTGTTCTGCAGCCTCAGCGGCTTGGTCCGTGAGGCTATCTCGTAGGTACCACTTTTTGGCAGTATAATCAGAGTGCCACATGAGGCGACGGAGTGGTTCTTCATCAATCTTTTTCCCTTTTTGCTTTTTCTTGTACATGGTGGTGACTATCCATTTACGGAAGTCTGTCGCGCTGATCATGGTGTCTGGACGAACAGACACAGCATTATCAGAAGGTCTCGGGCCGCACAGTATTCTGCAACTGTAAGTTCTTTATCAGCTTCTGCAGACGTGAACGCCTGTTGTCCTTTCAAAGCTGGTTCGGAGTCTATTATGGCTTCCACGTCTGCATTAGTTAGTATGTTGTCGCATTCCTTGAGATATTTTTCCCAGCTGTCTTTCGATGTTTCTTTGGTGACGGTCCTTCTCCTTCCCTTCAGATCCTTGCACAGGTCTGACAGAGCGTCTTTGGTCAGTGGATCAAGTTTTGGCAGGTGCGATCTAGTGCCTTTCTTGGTATCATATTCTAGGAACTTTTGCAAACTGCCCAGGTAGGACTTGAGCGTACCACCTGCCTTCTTGGTCAAGCTGGGCATTACCCAATCTAGCCAAACCTTGTTACCTTCTTCATCTGCGATAATGGTAATATCGTCTCCTTTTGGTTCGATCTCCTCCAGGATGGTCCTGACCTGGCTGGCATGCTGAAGACGTTTTCTTTCTTTGTGGAACCCAGCACCTGGAGTGAACAAGTACTTGTAAAAGCCAATCAGCCACCTGTGGCGGTCTGTTCTCGAGTTAGGATCTTTGAAGAAGTCCTCTTGCATGCAATGTACGGTGTCGTCATCATCATCGCTGACATTGTCACTAGGAGGTTTACTCTTCGCCGCTGGGCTTGGTGGGCCAATGTCCAACTCATCGATAGCTTCCTCGTCACTTGCCGACTGCATGGTGACTTCTTCCACAATTGGTAGCTCAGGTAATGGTAGATGAGATGGCACTGATGATGGCGAGACTTTCTTATCCTTAGTTGTTGTTGAATCTGGGGATGGCTTGGATGGTTGTGACACATTAGGTTCTATGGTACGGAGGTCTTCTTCCAGTCCCTGGTACCGCCTTGCTACTTTGAGGCTGAGCTTGTAAACAGCACTTCCTGGCTTCATACGATGTTTGTTTTGCAGGTGCTCGGGAAGGTAGCAGCCCAAGTAGTTGAAAGCTTTCTCTGGGCACCAACGCTTCCATCTCCCCTTTATGGTCTTTCCTCTTCTTGTAGTACATTTGGGCCCTCTTGTCTTTTTTGGGTCCAAACCCAGGGCAGAGTATTTGTCGACATCTTGCTGGGTGATGTGACCTTTTTGGTAATGTACGTTTTGTAGATGGCGCTTCAGATGTGGCCCTACATAGCCACGGCAACTGCTTGAGACCATGCATTTGCGGTCAATGTGGTGACTCCACTGATTTCTCTTTTGATTGTCTCCATTATTGTCATCCTCTTCGTCTTCCTCCACACCTGCTTAACCTTTCTCATCCTCATCCTCGTCTTTCTCTCCTTCACCTTCCTCTTCATCTTTCTCTTCTTCATTCTTCTCTCCTTCCTCTCCACTTTCCTCTTCCTCATCCTGTTCTTCTTTCGCATCTTCACCCTCCTCTCCTTCTCCATCCTCTCCCAAGGTGTCACCTTCTTCTTCTCTTCGGGAGGCTTCCATTTGTTCCACCTTAAGTAGCATGCCTGTCGTTAAACAAATCTCCTTTGACCAGAGTCAGCGTATCCTCTGTAACATCCTGTCCATTTAGGACAGGATGGACGGTTGGCGTTTTGTCCGAGAGGCAATTGTAGGCATACATACAATACTTAAGTGCCGTCCGTGCCATCCTCGCTGTGAATTGAAGTTCGAGTTTCTCGGCCGCAGCGGCAAAGTAGACAAATTCTGATAAGTCGTCTTTCATCCTGTTCTTTGCACCTTTCGCTGCTGATTAAACACTTCTGGCGCATTGAAGGGGAAGCCCTCCTTAAGGTGAAGTAGCTCTTGGGCATTGTGATTGCATTTGGCAGCTCGTGTTAACAGATCAATAAGGGTTGTCAGACGGTTTTCCATGATTAGTGAATACGTACGAATGTTTCTAAGGCAAAAGTAAACCCGGAATAACTTTGAGGTTGTGGAGAGATGTCCACTTTGCCGTAGAATAGGCCTTGTAAACAGGAGGTCAAATGGTAAAATCCCCTTAAAGTTGTTAGCAGTTAAAGTTAAGCCTCGTTTTCATGCTAAGTGCACATTTACGTCCGCCATATTGGAAAACTTCAACCGTTAATAACTTTACAAGGTTTAAAGCTCTGTCTCAACTTTCCACGTGACTTTGATCACAACAGGCCCAACCCAGAGCACGAATTTGCGCAGCTACAAACGGTTGAAACTTCGACCTTATTAGCTATTCATACCTCAATAACTCGTTAATAGATTGAGCAATTTTTACGAAACTTGAATCAAAGGCTTCCTTGCAAGGCCATGTATCTGGGTTTGGCCACTGAAAGCCTTCAGGTGTTGTAAAAACCGCTTAAAAACCACTCAATGGTTATGTACTTCATAAATTCTCTACTATGCTAGCGTAACCATTGTCTAAGCAAAAGCACTTCCCACGGAACAAAAATGTTATTGACAGATGCACGAGGACCTTATGTCATGTTCCTGGTAGTTAGTTCACTCTTGCATGGTCTTTAAACGGTGTAAATAAATTAAAAATACGGAGCACAAAAAACGTGTACTCACCACTCCAATGCTTGTCTTGAATGCGAACCTCATGTCTGTGCACTGGAGTGTCCTTATAAGTACTGTAACAGTGTTTTGTTTATAACTATGACAGATTAAAAGTTTTTTCTTTAAAGTTGGTGGAAAATTATACTTTTATTTGTCTTTACTGTGTTTAAAGGATTTTTAATTGTCTTTAAAATTTAATGAGATATGAACACGTCAATTTGTCCTGGAATTTTGCCAGTAAGTCTATAATAGGGTTAGGGGTACATATATTTATTTTTGTAGGACTAGTTTTAAGATCTGCTGTTCTTTCTTGGTAGACTGTTAGGTATGTTAATAGTGTCTAATCTGAGTAATAATATTATTATTATTATCATTATTGTTATTAATTTATTTTTATTAATGAGAGATTGCTAGTTAAAGTTGTTCTTCAAGTTCTTTCACTAGGCCAAAATTTTTTACAGTTTTTAAAAATTTGTATCTTTTTGTAATTTCAATATGTTGCCTTGAACTTTGACTATGATTTAGGACTACTATAGTAATATAGCATAAAAAAATTGTGACATTTGTATCAATGATTGACAAGTGACAAACAGTTTATGTTAACAACCTGTTTTTTCAAAAATTCGTTATGTGAACTAAAGAGCAAACTTTGGTCGACCATAACTCATTAATGAACAAAGCTATTGCAGCACGGTTTCCTTCATCTTCTAGAGCATTAACAACTAAAGAAGTGCACAAGAGGTTAAAGGAAAATATTTAAATAACTACAAGATATTAAAAGAAATATGAGGTATTCATATTTTGCAGCAAAACACACAGTACTAATTTCAAAAACTTCTCAAAATCTCAACTGTAAGGGTTAGGAAACCAAACTCACTAATTTTATACAATAGAAGATTCTGCAACCAACCATGGCCTCAGTAGTGATTAATGTTAATATTGGAGGTCGAGGTCAAAGGTTAAACTTTCTAAGAAAAGGGTTGCAAATAGTACACTTTTTTCTTAATTGGCCGTAAATGGCATTGTATAACTTATCACCGTTTAACTTTAAAACCGTCATATCTTTTTGACGGCTAGAATAAGACTTGCCCTAAGTAACGCTGTTTTCAATTCATCTAAAGAATTTACTTGAGCTCAGATAAAAATCAGATTGACATGGGCCATTTTTGTAAAACATGGTCGATGTGCCCTCCTTTTTGAGACCTTAAAGGGCCATATCTTAACGAAGAAACAAGTTTGATAAAAGAAAATTACACCAACGTCTTCCGCTCAGTAAGATCTTTAAAACGATATTAAATACTGATGTTTTTGTTAAGATTCGAATTTCTTAAAAGCAAAAAGGTGTGAAGTCGGTTTCCTCTCTTTGTCTAAAATGGGGTCTTCACGCCAGAAAAAAATTCAAAATAAAGTAACCTGTCAATCAAATGACGTGAAAACTACAACAAGTCAATTTTGTCAGAAAAAGAATAAGTGGGCCAAATGTCAGACCTTAACCCTTAGATTTAGTCATTTTGGAATTTTTTCAAACCAGTCACATTTTCGAGTAAGAGAAAACTGATCTCCAAAACTCATACTCAGATGTTAGGCATATGCCTTTACTGGATTTTTTCAGAACCAAAATGTTCACTTTTTTAAATGCGAGGGTTAAGAAATGGCTTTCTACCGCTCAAGGGGGAATAGAGTTAGGCAAAGATTTTCAACGATTCCCCCATTTTGTTGAGTCCCCTCCCTTTTTTTGACTTCAAACCAGCGTAAAAGGTAGAAACATTGACCAATGAAACTGAAACTTTAACAAAATAAAGAACAGGTCTAAATAAAGGTTAACACCAATGGACAAAGACATTGGACTTATTCTAAATTTTTATAATTTTTCGAAGTTCATTTGTGTTAGGAGAGGGGAACTCAACCGCAAATATAGCTAAGTTACTATTTGTATACATTGGTGCTGACTTTGCAGGACCCTTATACGTAAAGGAGAGTCAAGTGTCACGAAAGCGTACGTATGTGTGTCCACAAATGCGTCGTCGCTTATGGGTTACTTGGAGCTTACAAATGGCCAAACGACAGATGAATTTCTGCAAGCCTTCAGTCGCATGACAAATCGCTGCGGTCTTTGCCATACAGTGTGGTCAGACAATGCTAAAACCTTCAAAGCCGCAAGTAGAGAAAATAAGAGGTTGTATGACCAGCCAAAGTCACAGAGCCGGTCGCTGTGGGATACTTTGGATCAAGATCGAATCAAGTCAGAGTTATCAGCAAAAGGGATTAAGTAAAGAGTCACCACAGAACGCTCGCTAGAAATAGAATCAGCCACCCCACAAGCCAGTCATGAAGACGACGTTCCTGTACATGGTGGGGAGAAGTTGCAGTCGATTGTTGTTCCCGCTCAGAGCTTTCCTGTTCCTGAAAGTAGACTCATTGTTGTCTTCCGCGACGGAGGACAAGGTAAGGAGGATGTTACAGCCCTTCGCACACGATCTGGAAGAGTAGTTAACAACGTGAGAGGCTGGACTTGTGACTACGATTAACCCTACCCTAGTAAGTTAGCTTTGTAAGTCACGTGCCCTTGTTTGCGTCCTTCGTAGCTTGTGAATCAAAGTGTTGTAAGCCCGCTCGGACATCTAAGTTGTGTATCGATGTCTAATGGTCATTAAACATTGTGTTGAGGAAAGCTGTATTTCGTCGAGTTTCCTAACAGGAATTAAGACTTCTGCAAGATAAACTCTATCAACATCCACCACCACGATCTGGTAATCAAGAAGATGGGAGGGGGGGGGGAGCGGCGGTACTAAAACAAAACGAGACACTACATTTATATATGCAGGTACCAAAAGGCACATTAGCTTCATGGTGTAGCAGCAGTCTTTGTTCTTTTGAATTTTTTTTTTATTTCTGAAAGAATTTCATTTGGTATGTTGGTCCACCTTGGCTTTGGCAGGGACCAGGACCATTTAGTTGATGAACCAAATCCTGAAACGCGCAAAAGTCAGTTTAGTATCAAATTAAAGCTTATTGCCTATATTTGGAGCGTCTACTTGTTACTTTTTATGTAACCTGTACCTAAGCGAGAAATGCAACTCTTTGGAACGGATGTAGGCAAGGAGAAATTGAACTCCTAAATCTATAAGAACTATAAAATAATTTATATCTCTGTAAATATCAAACTCATTTGTACCAGACTTGGCAGAAATACTACCCTTATCAAGATATGTTGATCTTAGCTTTCAGACATGTTTTCTGAGTTGCCATAGCTACAGCCGCCAATCGAATAGTAAATAAGGCCTCGGGAGGGGCACAAAGTTTGCCCCATTCTTAACTCTGAGAGTATGAAGGCTATGACAACAAGACGTGAGGTTAAAGGGTACGTCTTACAATGTTTCCTTTGGGGTCTGCAGAACGACTTGATGACGTCACTTGACGTGGGAATTATGTTATAGTTTTAAAGTGGCGGTGTAGCGGCGTCAGCTCCGGTGGCGGAGAGATCCGTGAAACTAAAAAGACTAGTGACTCACAGGTTCCACAAGGCTCAGGTTTATTGTGTTAACTGTTACAGCGATCCTGTATGGTAGGACGTGTTGGGGCGAACGCTCTAGTAGGTTCTGAGTTAAGCAGCAATAACTGGTGGTTCCCGTCGAATTTCTGTGAGCCTTATGGGGTATTACATGTGTTTCGCGATATTTAAGCTAAGGTCACGTGGTAGCTAGCGGGAAATCATTGTGACGTAAGTGCAGTAAAAAAGGGAAATACATAAAATTCTACGAAATGAAAACGAGGCACACGGGTGCCGTTACACTGCTTCCCTAAATATTTCTTCATTTACTGAAAAGCCTATTAACCTAAAAAAAATCAAAACGACATAACAAATTCTAAAAATATCTCGATTAAAAAATGGGGCTATACTTCTAGAGTTTGTAAAGCCTAATTGTATTTAAAATCTAAATACTAATTAATCAGTTCTCATTGTCCTCTTTTGGTAAAAGAAGCACGAGCTTGTGTATTGGTCTTTCGAAGACCTTTCTTTCTCCATCCTTCGCTGTCACGATCCGTACTTTGCGAACAAGGTTGTCGCGGCTAGGGATCACTTCGGTAACCAAGGCTAAGGGCCACTGATTTCTTGGGGAATCGTCATCGCAGACTAATACGACGTCTCTTATCTTCATAGATCTCTTGGATGTTGTCCATTTCTGGCGTTTCTGAAGAAGGGTACAGTACTCCTTTTGCCAGCGGAGCCAGAATTGGTTAGCCAGGTACTGAACTCTTCTCCATCTTTTCCGAGAGTACAGGTCGGGTGACTCGAATTTGCCAGGTGGAGGTTGCACAACTTGAGTTTTAAGGGTGAGAAGATGGTTAGGAGTCAAAGGTTCTGACGCTAGTGGATCTTTCAGGTTCTCTAATGTTAGGGGACGGCAGTTGACGATACTCTCGGCTTCGGTCATGAGGGTACGAAGTGCTTCGTCGTCAAGCTGGGTGCTGTGATCAAGCAGCAGCGATGACAGGACTGATCTTGTGGTTTGTATCTGACGTTCCCAAACACCTCCCATGTGAGAAGCGTGGGGAACGTTGAAGTTGAATTCTATCCAATCGCAGTCTTGGGATGATAAGTATTCCTTAACAGGAACTGGGTCTAATTCACTGAGTGCAGCGGCAAGCTCGTTCTATGCACCGACAAAGTTTGTACCTTGGTCGGATCTCAGCTCGCGTACTTTCCCTCTACGGTTGATGAAGCGTCTAAGGGTGTTCAAGAACGAATCTGTTGTCATGGCTCTCTAGGTGAATAGCACGTGAGGCAAGGCAGGTAAATATCAGACCCCATCGTTTCAGCTCTTTTCGTCCTTCTTTGATGTAGAAGGGGCCAAATACGTCCATTCCAGTGTAGGTAAACGGTGGAGCTGGCGTGAGGCGTTCAGGAGGTAGGTCTGACATCTTTTGGTCTTGGACGCGGCCTCTCAACTTGCGACAAATGACGCATTTAGCAATGATGTGGGAAACCACGGAGCGGCCATTAATGATGCAGTATCCAGCTTGGCGGATACCGTTATGTGTCATGCCATAGCCTTGATGGTGCTGCTTCCCGTGATGAAACTGGCGTATGAGAAGAACAGTCACGTGGCTGTTTTTAGGCACGATCAAAGGATGTTTGATTTCAAACGGAGAGGTTGAACTCTTTAGGCGTCCACCAACTCTTAGTAGGCCATCTTTATCGAGGAATGGGTCGAGCTTGTGAAGGTTACTGGTCAGCTTGACAGTGTTGTTTCTTTTTCGTGCCTTCTGGCGATCTTCAAATTGGTCTTCGTTACCGTCAAGCTTACTGAGGATCTTCATTTCTGATTGAAAGTGGTGATGTTGAAGAGATTTCAGGATAATGTTCTCGGCTTGGGAGAGCTCTGATACCAGGGGGGTCCTTCGTTTGGACGCCAGTTCATTTGCTTGTTCGGTCTTAGTCTCTCAATTGCTCTCTGTAGGCGAACAATACATCTTTTGAGGCGATTAAGTGAGGAGAAGTGGTTGAAGCGATCGGGCTCCAATAATCAAGGTGAGACTTGTCTGACTTTGACTTTATCTATCTTTGTTGCTAGTGCGGATGCGGTTTCTTCTTTGTCCAGAGACGCTAGTTTGTTGAACGCAGCGTTCCGAGCACCTTGAAGGGAATCCTTTACGGTTACGAGTAAATCCGTAATAACCTCAGCTTTAGGAGTGTTCTTCTCCAAATCAAGCCAAGCAGATAATTCGAGCTCAGTTTTTTCGGCGAGCGTGACCAATTCTTTTATTTTATCGTCTATCATGTTCCGGTCTTTTGAGCTAACCAAGAATGCGTGGTATGCGGTGACGTGCGCGTGGAAGTTTTTGTTTGTCGCCCTCGCTAATTTTTCTTTTACCGCAGAACGGAACTCCAATCCTTTTTCTGTCATAGTTATTGTGCGCTTTTCCGGTAATTCAGTTTCTTTAGAAAATTCAGAAGTTTCTGTGCTAATTTCTGCGGCATTTCTACAAATGGTTTCGCTAAAACCAGTGTCTGTTGTTTCGTCGGGTGTAACGGCAAGTTTTGCTTTTTGATCCTCCTTTTTCGAGTGGCTCATGGCGTACCTTTTGGTATTCGGCGAACGTTCGGAAAGTGATGACTCAAAGACACGTTTGTTCTTCTAAGATTGTATTGTGTACGCAATAAAGTTCGTTCGTGCTACGAACTTAAACTATCTAAACTTCTAAGGTTAATAAGGTAACGTCGCTGGCTGCGTCTCCAGTCTCTCTAGTGGTGTAATCGCTCACTTTTGTGAATGTTCTTCTTTGTGTGGCGTTTGAGTTCTTAACAATACTCCATTCATCCGGTCTTCTGTGAGCACGTGTTCGTATCTTCTTCTCAGTTTTACTTGCGGCTAAGTTAGGATAATGGAACAGACTTACTTGGATTCCTCGCTTGACTGACCAAGTGTTTCCAGGGTTGGACTTACTGACTTTTCTGACTTCTCACTGCTGAGTGCTGTTAGGTCCTCAACTTCTGGTAGAAGTTCGTCTTCAACAGAAATTCGACTGTAGCGGCGTCAGCTCCGGTGGCGGAGAGATCCGTGAAACTAAAAAGACTATTGACTCACAGGTTCCACAAGGCTCAGGTTTATTGTGTTAACTGTTACAGCGATCCTGTATGGTAGGACGTGTTGGGGCGAACGCTCTAGTAGGTTCTGAGTTAAGCAGCAATAACTGGTGGTTCCCGTCGAATTTCTGTGAGCCTTATGGGGTATTACATGTGTTTCGCGATATTTAAGCTAAGGTCACGTGGTAGCTAGCGGGAAATCATTGTGACGTAAATGCGGTAAAAAAGGGAAATACATAAAATTCTACGAAATGAAAACGAGGCACACGGGTGCCGTTACAGGCGGCCATCTTGGATGCGCCATCTTTGATCCAATCTGGTCTCTAGATTTAGCTTACACAGAGAGAAAACAGGCGAGGCAGGCCATGTTTAGAAATGTTGGTTGTTACTTGGCTTTTGAACAACAAACTCAACCCAGATATCGCGCCAGATCCGGGAATCGAACCGGGGACACATTGGTGGGAGACAAGTGCTCTCACCTCTGCGCTATGTCTTCTTCCCCCTTAAACAACAACGTTGGTCTAAAGGAGTCTCACACACTTTGTTCCAAGCTACTTTATACAAATCAATCTTTTGACAATTGTCCTAATTGTGAACGTTTGCAAAGTTCAAAAACTGTTGAAAAGTTTGTCCTTTTGCTCTCGCGTTGAAATACATCAGAACGTAATGACCACAACTCCTGCTGTTCACAGCTTGGAGAGACCTCGTGTTCGTCACCACGTACTTCCACTGCTTCACGATTCATTTGTTCAATGGTTAAGCTTGGTAGCATTCCAGAGATACAGTAAAACTGACCATTACTTTACAGACATTGTCTTTTGTCCAAATACCTAACCAGTGTTTTCCTGGTTTGTCATGTGGGTCTGTGTTAACAATTTAACACCTGCAATACCTAGGCAGGTTTCTTGGGTAAACGATCACAGGCCACCACTCCATAGAAGTAAGGTTTCAACATGGGAACTTCCATAGCCAAATATTCCAATTGCACATTGTTCAGGACCACTTGTTTTACATCAAATTGCGTTCGTAGATGCCGTAGAGCACAGCACCATCGGAATCGATCTCCAGTAATTTCGCAAACTCTCCCAAGATGATGCTTGTATTGTGTTCGTGAGCCGTCCCAAATTCTAGTACCAGTTGCAAGTCTCCTGTTTGTCTTGGGTTCAACGCACGGCTGTCGGCGCATCCTTTGGCAACATTGTCAAATACAAACAGGGTGCCATTCTTGTGTTGCCCCCAATCCTCTCTTCTCACCATTTTTGCTTTACGTCCGTTTACTTGCTTGCAGAAAGAAAAAGTACCCTGCCAGATCTCTTTGACTATCATCGTGATTGAGTTGGAACATTTCATGTATGTTTTCTCCTATAATAATCTGTTTCTTGGAGGTCAATCCGAATTTCTCGAAGCAGAATGGATCGAACGCCACGTTCCAGTTAGAGGCTTCCTTACGTACCATCCCAACAATGATTCTATCTCGGATCCTACCTTGATACAAACGGGTTGTTAGCTTTAAAGCCGGCTTGATTTTCTTGCATACTTAATGTTCTGATTAGACGTTTTACAGTAGGGTAAGCAACCATTTGTCGTCTTTTCATCACTCAAATTCCTGTTCACCGTTTCGTTTAACCGTAAGTGACAGAGATAAAATGGGATCTTGTTATCTTGGGTAAGCTCCTATGCAAAGCCACCCTATTGAGAAAGGGATCTGGCTAATGAAAGTGAGGTCTCATTCTGATTTGTATTTAAGGACTTTGCCCATTTGACAACCTTCCAGGTGGCGTTAAAGATCAACAGGTATGTTTTTTCAATCGTGCTACTGACTGTTTCGCTTTTGCTGCTAGCCAAGGCTCACTGGAAAAGTCGATATTCAGCACGTTGCCGTAAACAGCTGAACATTGCTGGTTTTCCGCACAGAAGTCAAGAGGCCGCCGTGAGATGATCATCGAGAAGGTTCGGGCTATCGATAAGGAAAGAAGGTCAGCTACAGCTTATGGATTTGCTAAACAGTGTGCTTGGTCGTGCTGGGAAGAGTCGGAACAGTAAGAACTCAGCTGCCCAACTATTGCTCTCATCGAGCTATCGCAAATCAGTTTCCTCCCCAGATCGATCAATGACCTCCTCCCTACAACAACAAACCTTAAACAATGGGCCATCATCGACGGCGACACTTGCCGTGCTTCTATTAAAACACATGCCACCTTAGAGCATGTGTTAGCGGCTTGTGATAGCTCACTGCAGAAGTTCACTTGGAGACACTACTTAGTGTTGACGGTTCTCAACATCACACAGGTTCTCGACATCAAGTTTCTCGACATCACAAAGACCAGCTAAGGAAGAACCTAACTAAGTCATCAAGTTCAACGTGAACAGCCTCGATCAATTCCTGTAAAGAGAACGAAACAGCGCTGACTCCTGGCAATCATCACGCAGTGCTTCATGCAACTCAGCTTGTATTGACCAAGGATGCTGTTTGTGTATTACCCCGCTGAAACTGCACCTGGCAGAGAACTGAGACACTATTAATATACAGCATAGATTTTTGAGTTGCGCTCCTTGGGACGCCCTTTGTATTCTCCATGCTTGCTGCTACGACGCCTGGAAAGGCATCACGTAGTGGCATCTTCCACTGGCGGCGCAAGAACTGTAGTCCCGTAGGTAGCCGCGAAACTACAACACTTCCTGGGCAACGGCTGATGAGGACGATGGCTTGGAGTTGGCAATTTAAGTCTGCATAATACACTCTCTTAGGGTATTCTGCATAATTTAGCACGGTATGAGACACAACGCGTTTTGTCCATTACGGCGCACTGAAAAACTCGATTTTCCGAAAGTTGCAGCGAACTGCTTTTATCAGCTGTTTTAGTACGATTTTGATGTTCAAGTCTAAGTAATGTACGACGCAACCTACATTTTGTCCATGATGACTCACTGGAAAACTCAATTTTCCAAAACTTACTGTGAAGAGCTCAATTCTCCTGTTTTACGATGATTTCGATATCCTTAACGTTTTAGCCGCATACAAAGGAAACTGCATTTTCTCCATGTTGTCATGTGAAAACTCGACTTTAGGAAAGTTTCCCTGAACAGCTTAAATCATCTCTTGCGTTGTGAATTCGATGGCCGTACTGCATTCTGTAATTTGTTGCGTTGTACCGACATAAAATGCACTTTCTAGATAATGACTCACTGGAAAATATTGATTTTCCGAAATTTGTCCAAAACCCTTTAAATCCCCTTGGTTTTCAATGATTTTTGTGTGCGTAGTACATCCTCTAAGTTTTCGCCGTACACAAAAGGAAAACGACTTTTCGCCATTACCATTAACCAGGAAACGTGATTTCCTAAAAGTTGCCGGAAACAGCCCAATTCTTTTGTTTTATGATGATTTTGACGTCTGTAGTAAATTCTACAAGTTAGGGGGCTGTACCGACATTACGCGCATTTTCTACAATATGAGACACTGGAAAAGTCTATTTTCCGCACGTTGCCTTGAACAGCTCTAATCACTTGTTTTATTTTGACTTCCATGTCTGCAGTACATTCTATACTTTTAAGTCCCAAATCACGGAAAATGCGTTTAGTCTTTTATAGCGCACTGAAAACCACGATTTTCAGAAAGTTGGCATGAACAGCTTTTAACACCTGCCCTTATGATGATTGCGATGCCTTGAAGTTCCAGCCGTGTACGACGCAAAGAATTTTGTCTGAGATGAGTAAATGGTAGTTTTTGGAAAATGTAGAAAATGAGTTTTCAGGTCTGTAGGGATTTTCCTTAAGTTTGTCGATACAGTGCAAAGCTTACAGAATATACTACAGACATCCAAGTCATCATAAAACAGGTGATTTCAGCTGTTCCCGACAACTTATGGAAAATCAAGTTTTCCTGTGACCCATAATGGAGAAAATGTATTTTCCTTTGTATACAACTAAAAAGGTGAAGGATGCATTACGGAGATTGAAATATTCGTATTGCAGATGAATTAAGCTGTTTACGGTAACTTTCGGAAAATTGATTTTCTTAGTGACTCAATCTAGAAACTGCGTTTTCTGTTGATACAGCGCTAAAACTTACAGAATGTACTACAGACATCGAAGTCGTCATAAAACGGGGGATTTCAGCTGTTCCCGTTAACATTTGGAAAATCAAGTTTTCCAGTGACCCATAATGGAGAAAATGCATTTTCCTTTGTATGCCGCTAAAACGTGAAGGATGGATTACGCAGATTGAAGTCTTCGTAAAGCAGATCAATACAGCTGTTCACAGTAACTTTTGGATAATCGAGTGTTTTAGTGACCCATAATAGACACAACGTGTTTTGCGTCTTACCAGACCAAACTTAATGAATGTACTACACGGATGGAAATGACCATAAAACCGGTTACTTCAGCAGCTTACGGAAATTTTCAGTAAATCAAGTTTCCCATTGACCCATGATGGAGACATTGGCTTTCGTTTCTATACTGCTAAAACTTGGAGGATGCTCTACGTAAATCGAAATCATCGCAAAATGGGTGAATTGAGCTGTTCACAGTAACTTTTGGAAAATCGAGTTTTTCAGTGACAGTCTAGAGAGTGCGTTTTATGTCGATACAGCGCTAAAACTTACAGAATGTACCACAGACATCGAAGTCATCACAAAACGCCTGATTTAAGCTGTTCCTTGCAAGTTTTGGAAATCGACTGTTCGAGTGACCCATAATAGACGAAATGCGATTTGCGTCTTACCGGACCAAACTTGCAAAATGTACTACACGAATAAAAAAACGATAAAACCGGTTACTTGAGCAGTTAAGGGCAACTTTCAGAAAATCAAGCTTCACAGTGACCCATAATGGCGAAAATGCATTTTCCTTTGTATGCCGCTAAAGCGTAAGGGATGCACTTCGGAGATACAAATCTTCGTAAAGCGGATGACTTAAGCTGTTCCCGGCAACTTTTGCAAAATCGACTTTTCCAGTAAGCGATAATAGACAAAATGCGTTTCAAGTCTCACCGAACCAAACTTTCAAAATGTACTACACGGATTGAAATCACCATAAGACCGGTTACTTGAGCAGTTTACGGAACTATTCATGAAATGAAGTTTCCTAGTGACCCATAATGGAGAAAATGCGCTTTCGTTTCTATACTGCTAATGTTTGGATGATGCACTTCGGAAATCGAAATCAGCGTAAAACGGGTGAATTGACCTGTTCACAGTACCTGTTATAGATTTGAGTTTTTTAGTGACTCATTCTAAAAAGTGCGTTTTATGTCGATAAAGTGCAGAAAGTACCGCGGACATCGAAGTAATGATAAAAAAGGTGATTTCAGCTGTTCCCAAGATCTTTTGGAAAGTCGTTTTCCAGTAATCCGTAATGGGGAAAATGCATTGTCCTTTGTATACCGCTAAAACATGAAGGATGGACTACGGAGATCGTAATCTTTGTAAAGGGGATAAGTTAAGGTGCTCACATTAACTTTTGAGAAATCGAGTTTTCCAGTGGCTCAATCTTGAAAGTCCGTTTTATGTCGATAGAGCACTGAGACTTACAGAATGTACTACAGACATCGAAGTCATCATGAAATAGGTTATTTCAGCTGTTCCCAACAACTTTCGGAAAATCAGGTTTTCCAGTAACCATGAAGGATGGACTATGGAGATCAAACTCTTGGTAAAGCGGATAAGTTAAGCTGCTCACATTAACTTTTGGGAAATCCAGTTTTCCTGTGACTCAACCTAGAAAGTGCGTTTTATGTCGATACAGCGCTAAAACTTACAGAATGTACTACAGACATCGAAGTCATCGTAACACAGGTGATTTTAGCTGTTCCTGGCAGCCTTTCGAAGATCGAGTTGTCCAGTGACCCATAATAGACGAAATGCGTTTTGTGTCTTACCGGACCAACCTTGCAAAATGTACTACACGGATGGAAATCACCATAAAACATGCTACTTGAGCATTTAGAGCACCTTTCAGAAAATAAAGCTTCTCAGTGACCCTTAATTGCGAAAATGCATTTTCCTTTGTATGCCGCTAAAACGCAAAGGATGCACTTCGGAGATCAAAGTCTTCTTAAAGCGGATGAATTAAGCTGTTCAGAGTAACTTCAGGGAAATTGAACTTTCCAGCGACTCAATCTTCAAAGTGCGTTTTATGCCGATACAGAATGTACTACAGACATCGAAGTCATCGTAACACAGGTGATTTTAGCTGTTCCCGACAACTTTTGGAAAATCGAGCGTTCCAGTGACCCATAATAGACAAAGTGCGTTTTGAGTCCTACAAGACCAAGGCTGCAAAATGTACTACACGGATGGAAATCACCATAAATTCGGTTACTTTAGCAGTTTAGTGCAACTTTCAGAAAATCAAGCTTCTCTGTGACTCATAATGGGAATAAGGCATTTTCCTTTGTATGCCCCTAAAACGTAAAGGACGCACTTCGTAAAGCGGATGAATTAAGCTGTTCACAGTAACTTTTGGAAAATCGAGTTTTCCAGTGACTCAATCTAGAAAGTCCGTTTTATGTCGATAGAGCACTGAGACTTACAGAATGTACTTAAGACATCGAACTCATCATAAAACAGGTTAAGCGGACGAGTTAAGCTGTTCAGAGTAACTTTTGGAAAATTGAACTTTCCAGTGACTCAATCTAGAAAGTGCCTTTTATGTTGATACAATGCCAAACTTACAGAATGTACTACACACATTGAAGTCATCATAAAACAGGAGATTTGAGCTGTTCCCGACAACTTTTGGAAAATCAAGTTTTCTAGTAACCCATAATTGAGCAAATGCATTTTCCTTGGAATGCCGCTAAATATGAAGGATGCATTCCGAGGATTGAAATCTTATTACACGAGATGAACTAAGCTGTTCACAGTAACTTTTGGAAACTTTACTTTTCTAGTGACAACCTAGAAAGTGCCTGTTACGTCGATACAGCGCTAACACTTACAGAATGTACTACGGACATCGAAGTCATCATAAAACAGGTGATTTGAGCTGTTCCCGACAACTTTTGGAAAATCTAGCGTTCGAGTGACCCATAATAGACAAAGTGCGTTTTGCGTCTTTCCAGTCACACGGATGGAAATCACCACAGCACTAGTTACTTGAGCAGTTCAGGGTAATTTTCAGAAAATCAAGCCTCACAGTGACCCATAAAGGGAAAATGCATTTTCCATTCTATGCCGTTAAAACATAAAGGATGCACTTCGGAGATCGCAACCTTCGCAGAGCGGATGAATTTAGCTGTTCACAGTAACTTTTGGAAAATTGAGTTTTTCACTGACTCAATCTAGAAAGTGGATCTTATGTCGATACAGCGCTGACTTACAGAATGTTCTACAGACATCGAAGTTATTATAAAACAGCCGATTCCAGGTGTTCCCGGCAACTTTTAGAAAATCAAGTTTTCCAGTTACCCCTAAAGGAGAAAAAGCATTTTCCTTGGTATGCCGTTAAAATGTAAAGGATGCACTACGGAAATCGAAATCATCGTAAAACCGGAGAATTAGCTGTTCACAGTAACTGCAAAATCGAGTTTTTCAGTGACTCAATCGAGAGAGTGTGTTTTATGTCGATACAGCGCTAAAACTTACAGAATGTCCTACAAACATCGAAGTCATCATAACACAGGTGATTTTAGCTGTTCCCGACAACTTTTGGAAAATCGAGCGTTCTAGTGACCCATAATAGAGAAAGTGCGTTTTCCATCTTACAGGATCAGACCTGGAAAATGTACTACACGAATGGAAATCCGCATAATACCGGTTACTTTAGCAGTTTAGGGCAACATTCAGAAATTAAGGTTCTCAGTGTCTCAATCTAGAGAATGCGTTTTATGTGGATACAGTGCTAAGACTTACTCAATGTAGTACAGACATAGAAGTCATTATAAAACAAGTGATTCCAGCTGTACCCGGCAACGTTTTGAAATTCAAGTTTTCCAGTGACCGGTACTGGATTTTTCTTGGTATGCCGCTAAAACGTGAAGGATGCATTACGGAGATTGAAATCTTCGTTAGGCGGATGAATTAAGCTGTTCACAGTTACTTTTAGGAAAATGAATTTTCTAGTGACTCAATCTTTAAAGTGCGTTTGATGTCGATACAGTGATAAATCTTACAGAATATACTACAGACATCAAAGTGATCATAAATCAGGTGAGTTCAGGTGTTCCCGGCAACGTTTGGATAATCGAGTGTCCAAGTTACTCATGATAGACAAAAGGTGTTTTGCTTCTTGCCGCACCAAACTTAGAGAATGTAGTACACGGATGGATTGAGATGTTAGTTACTCAATCTAGAAAGTGCGTTTTATGTCGAAAAAGTGCTGAAACTTACAGAATGTACTACAGACATCGAAGTCATCACAAAACAGGTGATTTCAGCTGTTTTGTGATGAGAGAGTTTTCCAGTGTTTCATAATAAACAAAATGTGTTTTGCGTCTTACCGGACCCAAACTTCCAAAATGTACTACACGGATGGAAACCATCATGAGACCGGTTACTTGAGCAGTTTACGGGAACTTTCAGGAAATCACGTTTCCCAGTGAGCCATGATGGACAAAACGCGCTTTCGTTTCTATGCCGCTAAACCTTGAAGGATGCACTACAGAAATCGAGATCATCGTAAAACGGGTGAATTGAGCTGTTTACAGTAACTTTTGGAAAATCGAGTTTTTCAGTGACTTAATCGAGAGAGTGTGTTTTATGTCGATACAGTGCTTAAACTTAGAGAATGTACTACAGACACCGAAGTCATCCTAAAACAGGTGATTTCAGCTGTTCCCGACAATTTTTGGAAAATCAATTTTTCCAGTGACCGATATTAAAGCAAATTCATTTTCCTTTGTATGCCTCTAAAACGTGAAGGATGCATTAAGGAGATTGAAATCTTATTAAACCGGATGAACTATGCTGTTCAGAGTAACTTTTTGAAAATTGAGTTTTCTAGTGACTCAATCTAGTAAGTACGTTTTATGTTGATCCAGCGGTAAAACGTACAGAATGTATTACAGAAATCGAAGTCATCATAACCGATGTGATTTCAGCTGTTCCCGACATTTTTTGGAAAATAGAGCGTTCCAGTGACCCGTAATAGACAAAGTGCGTTTTGCATCTTACTGCACAAAACTTACAGAATGTACTACACGAATGGAAATCACCATAAGACCGGTTACTTGAGCAGGTTACGGGAATTTTCAGGAAATCCAGTTTCCCAGGTGATCCATGATGGAGACAATGGCTTTCGTTTCGATTCTGCTAAAACTTGGAGGATGGACTACAGAAGTCGAAATGATCGTAAAACGGGCGATTCGAGCTGTTCACAGTAACTTTTGGAAAATCGAATTTTTCAATGACTAAGTCTAGAAAGTGCGTTTTAGTTCAATACAGCGCTAAAACTTACACAATGTGCTAAATACATCGAAGTCATCATAAAAAAGGGGAATTGAGCTGTTTCCGACAACTTTTGGAAAATCAAATTTTCCAGTGAACCATAATGGGGCAAATGCATTCTCCTTTGTATGCCGTTAAAAGGTCAAGGATGCATTACGGGGATTGAAATCTTGTTAAAGCGGATGAACTAAGCTGTTCATAGTAACTTTTGCAAAATTGAGTTTTCTAGTGACCCAATCTAGAAAGTGCGTTTTATGTTGATACAGCGGTAATACTTACAGAATGTACTACAAACATCGAAGTCATAATTAACAGGTGATTTCAGCTGTTGCCGGCAAGTTTTGGATAATCCAGTGTTCTCGTGACCCATAATAGAGAAAACGTGTTTTGTGTCTTACCGGACCAAACTTAGAGAATGTACTACACGGATGGAAATCACCATAAAACCGGTTACTTGACCAGTTTACGGGAACTTTGAAGAAGTCAAGTTTCCCAGTGACCCATGATGGAGACATTTTCTTTCCTTTGTATACTGCTAAAACTTGGAGGATGCACTACGGATATCGAAATCGTCGTAAAACGGGTGAATTGAGCTGTACACAGTAACTTTAAGAAAATCGAGTTTTTTCAGTGACTCAGTCTAGAGGGTGCGTTTTATGTAGCTACAGCGCTAAATCTTACAGAATGTACTACAGAGATCGAAGTCATCATAAAACAGGTAATTTCCAGGTAATTTCAGCTGTTCCTTGGGACTTTTGGAAAATCGACTGTTCCAGGGACCCATAATAGACGAAATGCGATTTGCGTCTTACGGGACCAAGCTATCGAAATGTACTACAAGGATGGAAATCACCATAAAACCGGTTACTTGAGCAGTTAACGACAACTTTCAAAAATCAAGTTTGCCAGTGACCCAGAGTGGGAAAAATTTATTTTCCTTTGTATCCCGCTAAAACGTAAAGGACGCACTTCGGAGATCGAAGTCTTTGTAAAGGGGATGAATTAAGGTGTTCCCGGCAACTATTGGAAATTCGGCATTTCCAGTGAGCCATAATAGATAGAATGCGTTTTTTTTTTTACTGAACCAAACTTGCAAAATGTATTACACAGATGGAAATCACCATAAGACCAGTTACTTGAGTAGTTTGCGGGAACATTCAGGAAATCTAGTTTCCTAGTGACCCATGATGGACAAAATGGGCTTTCGTTTCCATACCGTTAAAATTTGGACGATGTATTACGGAAATCGAATCAGCGTAAAACGGGATACAGCACTAAAACTTACGGAATGTACTACAGATATAGAAGTTATCATAAAACAGGTGATTTCAGCTGTTCCCGGCAACTTTTGGAAAATCGAGTTTTCGAGTGACGCATAATAGACAAAATGTGCTTTGCGTCTTACGGTACTAAACTTCCAAAATGTACTGCACTTATGGAAATCACCATAAGACCGCTTACTTGAGCAGTTGACGGGAACTTTCAGGAAATCAAGTTTCCCAGTGACCCATGATTGAGAAAATCCGCTTTCGATTCTATGACGTAAATCGAAATCATCGTAAAACGGGTAAATTGAGCTGTTCACAGTAACTTTTGGAAAATCGAGTTTTTCATTGACTCAATCGAGAGAGTGTGTTTTATGTCCATACAGTGCTTAAACTTATAGAATATACTACGGACACCGAAGTCATCACAAAACACCTGATTTCAGTAGTTCCTGGCAACCTTTGGAAAATCGAGTGTTCCAGTGACCCATAATAGATGAAATGCGTTTTGCGTCTTACCGGACCAAACTTGCAAAATGTACTGCACGGATGGAAATCACCATAAAACCGGTTACTTGAGCATCTAGGGCAACTTTTAGAAAATCAAGCTTCCCAGTGACCCCTAATGGTGAAAATGCATTTTCCTTTGTGTGCCGCTAAAACATAAAAGATGCATTACGGAGATTGAAATCTTGGTAAAGCGGATGAATTAAGCTGTTCACACTAAGTACAGACATCGATGTCATCATAAAACAGGTGATTTTAGCTGTTCGGGACAACTTTTGGAAAATCTAGCGTTCTAGTGACCCATACATAATAGACAAAGTGCGTTTTGCGTCTTACTACACCAAACTTACAGAATGTTCTACACGGATGGAAATCACCATAAAAGCGGTTACTTGAGTAGGTTACGGGAACTATCAGGAAATCAAGTTTCCATGATGGAGACATTGGCTTTCGTTTCTATACCGCTAAAACTTGGAGGATGCACTACGTAAATCGAAATCATCGTAAAATGGGAGATTTGAGATGTTCACAGTAACTTTTGGAAAATCGAGTTTTCACAGTTTACACTTGGAGGATGCGCTACGGAAATCAAAACCATCGTAATACGGGTGAATTGAGCTGTTCACAGTAACTTTTGGAAAATCGAGGTTTTTAGTGACTCAATTTAGAAATGCATGTTCCCTCGTATGCCGCTAAAACGTGAAGGATGCATTACAGAGATTGAAATCTTCGTAAGGGGGATGAATTAACCTGATCACAGTAACTTTTGCAAATTGAGTTTTCCACTGACTCAATGTAGAAGGTGCGTTTTATTTCGATACAACGCTAAAACCAACTGTTCCCTGCAACTTTTGGAAAATCGAGTTTCCTAGTTTCCCATAATAGACAAAATGCGTTTTACGTCTTACCGAACAAAACTTACAGAAGAACTACACGGACGGAAATCACCATAAGAGCGGTTACTTCAGCAGTTTACGGGAACTCTCAGGAAATGAAGTTTCCCAGTGACCCATTATAGAGAAAATGCGCTTTCGTTTCTATGCTGCTAAAAATTAGAGGATGGACGACGGACATCGAAATCGTCGTAAAACGGGTGAATTGAGCTGTTCACAGTAACATTTAGAAAATCGAGTTTTTCAGTTACTCAACCTAGAAAGTGCGTTTTATGTCGATACAGCGCTAAAACTTACAGAATGTACTACAGACATCGAAGTCCTCATAAACAGGTGGTCATCATAGAACAGCTGTTCTCGGCATTTTTTGGAAAATTGACTGTTCCAGTGACCCATACTAGACAAAATGTGTTTTGCGTCTTACCGGATCAAACTTGCGAAATGTACTACAAGGATGGAAATCACCATAAAACCGGTTAGTTGAGCAGTTTAGGGCAACTTTCAGAAAATCAAGCTTCTCAGTGACTCATAATGGCAAAACTGCATTTTCCTTTCCATGCCGCTAAAACGTAAATGATGCACTTCGGAGATTTTAGAACAAATTATTTCAAGAGCAAATTGCAGTCTACTTAGATATCAGTTTACTCAGATTTCAGTCAACTCAGATTTCAGAACAAATTGCAGTCTACTCAGTTCAATTACCATTATAAATCATCTCTTGCATGATAATCCCGACGACCGTGCAAGTTTTAGCACTGTACTGACATAAAACGCACTATCTAGATTATGTGTCACTAGAAAACTCGATTTTCCACAAGTTACTGTGAACAGCTCAATTCACCTGTTTTACGATGATTTCGATATCTGTAGTGCATCCCCCACGTTTTAGCAGCATACAAGGAAAATGCATTGTGTTCATCATAGGTCACTGGGAAACTTGATTTTCTGAAAGTTGCCGTAAACTGCTCAAATCGGTGTTTTCCATCCGTGTAGTACATTCTGCAAGTTTTGTCCGGTAAGACGCAAAACGCTCATGCTGTGGTTAGTCATAAGACAAGAAGCCATGGACTTGATAATGGTGCCTTCAAAGTTTGTAGTACTTTCTGCAAGTTTCATCGCTGTATCGGGTTAAAAAAACACTCAATTTTCCAAAAGTTACTGTGAACAGCTTAATTCATCCGCTTTAAGAAGATTTCAGTCTCCGTAATGCATCCTTTACGTTTTCGCGGCATACAAAGAAAAATGCATTTTCTCCATCATGGGTCACTGGAAAACTTGATTTTCCAAAAGTTGTCGGGAACAGCTGAAATCACCTGTGTTTTTCATCCTTTCGATGTCTGTAGTACATTCTTAAGGTTTTATCGCTGTACTGCTATGAAGAGTGACTGGAAAACTCGATTTTCCAAACCTTGCCTGCAAGAGCCTAAATCAAATGTTTTATGATGATTTTGATGTCTTTATTACATTCTGCAAGTCTTAGTCCGGTACGTTGCAACACACATTTTGTCCATGATGAGGCACTGGAAAACTCAATTTTTGGAAAGTTGCTGTGAACAGCTTAAATCATCTCTTGTATGATGATTTCGACGTCCGTAATACACTGTGCAAGTTTCAGCACTGTACCGACATAAATGCACTCTCTTGGTTATGAGTCACAGAAAAACTCGACTGTCAAAAAATTACTGTGTAAAGCTCAGTTCACCCGTTTTACGATGATTTTGATGTCCCTAGTCATCCTCCAAGTTTTTTGCGCCATACAAACGAAAACGCGTTTTCTCCATTATGGGTCACTTGGAAACTTGATTTTCTGAAAGTTGAAAAAAAAGCTGCTCAATTTACCTGTTTTATGGTGGTTTCCATCCCTATAGTACAAACATGTCTTACCACAGCCTGACGGACCCACTAAGGGATACTTGAGGGGGTGTGAAATCGGAAGGGTGGACTGATCATTTCAACAACAACAAGATGATTTCGATGTCTGTAGCTTATTCCCTAAGTTTTAGTCCTCTAAGTCTATTTTTTTTGGTGCCCTGCAACAGGTTTCGGCGAAAAAATCGCGTCCACATGTGTGGGAACGCTGGGTCGCTTTCTCGCTCGGCTTATAGGCTTCTATGAAATCTGGCAGTTGGACTGGAGACACGCTGGACGTTTTCGTTCCACTTTGCACCTGTTGCGTCCCTGTTCATCGTAGCGGGTTGAAACAATGTACACACATAGCTTGTCCCAGAGACGTCTGTAAGACTGCGGATCCCATGGTTATGATCTTTCTCGTAGAGCAGGTTTTGTTTGTCCGAGGGAGGAATTGTTCCAGCCCGTCGTACCCGATCTAATAAAGTGGTTAAGAACCGTGAGAGACTGGACTTGTGACTATGATTAACCCTTCCCTAGCCTAGCAAGTTAGCTTTGTAAGTCACGTGCCCTTCTTCAGAACAACCCTCGCCTACAAGGTTTAGCTCTCGCAGACGCCTACCCTTGTAATTCAGTTCAAGTAGATGTTCTCATCGGTGCAGATTACTACTACTCATTTGTAGCTGAGATACACAAGAGAGGACCAACTGCTAATTCATTGATTGCCGTAAAATCTCATCTAAAGAGTCTAAGGAGTCCGAATTTTCAGCTGAGGAGATGAAACAGGCAGAGTTAAAGTGCTGTATGTGGATTCAAGAAGAGGTCTATTAAGAAGACTACGAGCAGTTGAAGGCCGGAAGAACACCACCCAGCAGTAGGCGCTTCCTAAAGCTAGACCCTTGTTACGACAAAGAAGACAAGGCGATTAGAGTGGGTGGAAGATTACAGTTCGCCGACCTTCCTGACGAGAACAAGCACCAAATAATCTTGCCGCGTAAACATCCAGCAGTTGCAAAGTTGATACGAGATGTACCACATAGATGCTGCATGCCGGTTTAGAAACTGTACTATCAGTCTTGCGACAGAATCTTTGGCTAACGAAGGAAGACGTGAGGTCACACGTGTCATCAGGAGATGTGTGCCTTGCCAGAGACAGCGAGTCGGACCTTGCAAACAGAACATGGGATCACTACCCGAGGAAAAAGTGTCAACCTCCTTACCAGTTGTACACATTGGTACTGACTTTGCATGACCCTTATAGGTAAAAGTGTCAAGTGTCAAGAAAGCATACGAATGTGTGTTCACGCGTGCGTCGTCGCGTATGGGTCACTTGGAGCTTATAAATGGCCAAACGACAGATGTATTTCTGCAAGCCTTCAGTAGCATGACAAATCGCAGAGGTGTTTGCCATACAGTGTGGTCACACAATGCAAAAACCTTTAGAACCGCAAGTAGGGAAATTTAGAAGTTGTATGACAAGCCAAAGTCACAGAGCCAGTCGCTGTGGGACGCTTTGAATCAAGATTGAGTCAAGCCAGAGTTAAGTAGATTAAGTAGAGATTCATCAAAGAACACTCGCCAGAAATAGAATCAGCCGCCACACAAGCCAGTCATGAAGAAGAAGTTAATGTACATGGTGGGGAGAAGTTGCAGTCGAATGTTGTTCCCGCTTAGAGTTTACCTGTTCCTGAACCGAGACCCAGTGCAACCTCATTTAGGGTTAGAACCCTCTGTTGAGCCGCCCTCCCTCTGGTTGAGTCCCCCTCTCTAGTTTAGTCGAGCCGCCCTCTCTTGGTTGAGCCGCCCTCTTTTGTGGTTGAGCCACCCTCTTTTGTGGTTGAGCCGCCCTCTTTTGTGGTTGAACCCCCCTCTTTTTTAGGTCGAGCCGCCCTCTTGTCGAGTTCCCCTTCCGTGATTTCGTTTGGGAACGGGTTGTTTTTGCGTTAGATCAGTGTAGTTTTGAGGGAATAAGGTCTGGATAATGTCTGGTAAAGGGTTGGTCTGTGTTTTAAATTTGGTAGCAAAATATTAAATTTTGTTGATGCTATTGCTTCGTAAACTTTGTTGTTGCATATCTATCCCATAATTTTAAAAGAAGTGGTTTTTCTTCTTTTCAGGCAAGAACTACATCTCGTCTAAGAGTGGTGAAAATTTGACGTCTTTAACCCTTGAGTTTAGATATTTTATTGAATTTAAATTTTTGCCATTGCATGTTTTGCTTAATTGCAAATGTTTGAGGAAGAAAAACTTTTCAGGACCAGGAAATTTATTCTAGGCAAGTTGTTTCTAGATCTTGTTTAAGCAGAAGGGTAGTTTTTTTCGTGACGAAAGTTTGAAACTGTTTTTAAGTTGGTGGAGTTATGGTCGAAAATGCTGGTCAAACTCCTTCTTTAAAAGACCAAATTTTGCGCAAAGAAGTGGCTGTGTTTAAATGTACGTTTCTTCTCTACGTTTTAGAACCTGATTTTGAGATTCACACCTATGTTGCTCTATGTGATATACCATCATTAAAACGGAAACGAAAGTCCGGACACTTAATAAGCGAACAGTTACATCACCTTAAAGTTAGGATATAAAGTCAATAGGCGCCACTTGGATTTAAGTCAAACGTGGATATGTGTGACATATTACACAGGACATGACATTGGAGATAGTCATTGACATTGACATTGGACATTGACATTGACATTGACATTGGCATTGACATTGGACATTGACATTGGACATTGACATTGACATTGGACATTGACATTGACATTGGTTTTCTGGTCCCCCACTCACTGTCTGTTTTGCGAGGGTATTACTCAGAGACTTGATACTGTCAAAGCAGTACCAAAAGCCATTCAGAGGGTAGCATCGAGTGCCCAACTTGACTCATTGTGGCCAGATGTTGGACATTGGAGATAGTCATTGACATTGACATTGGACATTGACATTGGACATTGACATTGACATTGACACTGGACATTGACATTGACATTGGTTTCCTGGTCCCCCACTCACTGTCTTTTTTGCGAGGGTATTACTCAGAGACTTGATACTGTCAAAGCAGTACCAAAGCCATTCAGAGGGTAGCATCAAGTGACCAACTTGACTCATTGTGGCCAGATGTTGCTTCATAGCTAAGTGGTCGAACATTTCAACGGCTTGAGTGGCACCAGGAATGTCGTTTTATAGACACGTTTTAGAGACACAGCAGGGGGCAATTCATTGTTTCGTGGGGGCACTCCCCAGGGGTTGGTTACCCCAGCTCGTGTTTTATCCCAGACGAATAACTGAAATTGCTTTTACAATGTTTGAAGTTCATTTTGCCAATACATTGGATGGTGTGTCATGAGATTACCACTCTCACTCATTGTTGCCAGGCTTCGCATCGGATGACTTTTGATGAGGTTCCCTGGTCCCCCCAAATTCCTTTTTTTGTGTTTTTTTATTCTAATTTTTTTTTCTATGATATATAAATGTCAACCCAGCATCCTTCATAGCATCCATCCGTCATAAATGCCAATGCAACATCCATGTATAAAGCCTTGAGGCTTACTTCCTTCTCTTCGGTCTTCTCTTTTGAAAGATGTTTTTCACTTTGTTTCTGATTCGATCAAAGCTGTTATCTTCTAAGATTTGCTGGAGTTGTGGAGTTGAACTGAAAATTTTTGTGATCTCAGGATTTCGTGGGCATTTCTCATATTTAGAGAGAGCTTCGTCAATTAGTTTCGTGTCCTCCTCGTCCCAGTCTAATCTTGCACTTTGTAGAGATCCATGCCCTGATGTCGTCTCCCCTGGGCTGTCATCAGGGACCTTAAAAGGGTCAATTGTTGGTTGTTTTTCTTGAAGGTAACGCACCCTGTCTGTTACCTTCTTGATCTTTTCTGGCGACGTCAAAGCTTTCATCAGGATTGGGTGTTCCCTCATTTTAGCCATAACCACTTTCTTCCGCATCGGTGAATGTTTTTCAATTTCTGGTTGAAAGACCTCCTTAACTGCTTGATGCTCTTGTTCAGACAAAGGCCTCTTTGATGGTGAGCACTCTGCTTGATCTTCCTGCTCGTCACACTCTGGAGCTCTTTTCTTAGGTGAAGGTTTGGTGAAATTCTTGATTTGTTCTGCAGCCTCAGCGGCTTGGTCCGTGAGGCTATCTCGTAGGTACCACTTTTTGGCAGTATAATCAGAGTGCCACATGAGGCGACGGAGTGGTTCTTCATCAATCTTTTTCCTTTTTTGCTTTTTCTTGTACATGATGGTGACTATCCATTTACGGAAGTCTGTCGCGCTGATCATGGTGTCTGGACGAACAGACACAGCATTATGAGAAGGTCTCGGGCCGCACAGTATTCTGCAACTGTAAGTTCTTTATCAGCTTCTGCAGACGTGAACGCCTGTCGTCCTTTCAAAGCTGGTTCGGAGTTCATTATGGCTTCCACGTCTGCATTAGTTAGTATGTTGTCGCATTCCTTGAGATATTTTTCCCAGCTGTCTTTCGGTGTTTCTTTGGTGACGGTCCTTCTCCATCCCTTCAGATCCTTGCACAGGTCTGACAGAGCGTCTTTGGTCACTGGATCAATTTTTGGCAGGTGCGATCTAGTGCCTTTCTCGGTAACATATTCTAGGAAGTTTTGCAAACTGCCCAGGTAGGACTTGAGCGTACCACATGCCTTCTTGGTCAAGTTGGACACTACCCAATCTAGCCAAACCTTGTTACCTTCTTCATCTGCGATAATGGTAATATCGTCTCCTTTTGGTTCGATCTCCTCCAGGATGGTCCTGACCTGGCTGGCATGCTGAAGACGTTTTCTTTCTTTGTGGAAGCCAGCAGCTGGAGTGAACGAGTACTTGTAAAAGCCAATCAGCCACCTGTGGCGGTCTGTCCTCGAGTTAGGATCTTTGAAGAAATCCTCTTGCATGCAATGTACGGTGTCGTCATTATCATCGCTGACATTGTCACTAGGAGGTTTACTCTTCGCCGCTGGGCTTGGTGGTACAATGTCCAACTCATCGATAGCTTCCTCGTCACTTGCCGACTGCATGGTGACTTCTTCCACAATTGGTAGCTCAGGTAATGGTAGATGAGATGGCACTGATGATGGCGAGACTTTCTTATCCTTAGTTGTTGTTGAATCTGGGGATGGTATGGATGGTTGTGACACATTAGGTTCTATGCTACGGAGCTCTTCTTCCAGTTCCTGGTACCGCCTTGCTACTTTGAGGCTGAGCTTGTAAACAGCACTTCCTGGCTTCATACGATGTTTGTTTTGCAGGTGCTCGGGAAGGTAGCAGCCCAAGTAGTTGCAAGCTTTCTCTGAGCACCAACGCTTCCATCTCCCCTTGATGGTCTTTCCTCCTCTTGTAGTACGTTTGGGCCCTATTGTCTTTTTTGGGTCCAAACCCAGGGCAAAGTATTTGTCGACATCTTGCTCGATGATGTGACCTTTTCGGTAATGTACGTTTTGTAGATGGCGCTTCAGATTTGGCCCTACATAGCCACGGCAACCGCTTGGGACCATGCATTTGCGGTCAATGTGGTGACTCCACGGATTTCTCTTTTGATTGTCTCCATTATTGTCATCCTCTTCGTCTTCCTCCACACCTGCTTGACCTTTCTCATCCTCATCCTCGTCTTTCTCTCCTTCACCTTCCTCTTCATCTTTCTCTTCTTCATTCTTCTCTCCTTCCTCTTCACTTTCCTCTTCCTCATCCTGTTCTTCTTGCGCATCTTCACCCTCCTCTCCTTCTCCATCCTCCTCCAAGGTGTCACCTTCTTCTTCTCTTCGGGAGGCTTCCATTTGTTCCACCTTAAGTAGCATGTCTGTCGTTAAACAAATGTCCTTGACCAGAGTCAGTGTATCCTCTGCAACATCCTGTCCATTTAGGACAGGATGGACGGTTGGCGTTTTGTCCGAGAGGCAATTGTAGGCATACATACAATACTTAAGTGCCGTCCGTGCCATCCTCGCTGTGAATTGAAGTTTGAGTTTCTCGGCCGCTGCTTCAAAGTAGACAAATTCTGATAAGTCGTCTTTCATCCTACTCTTTGCACCTTTCGCTGCGGGATTAAACACTTCTGGCGCATTGAAGGGGAAGCCCTCCTTAAGGTGAAGTAGCTCTTGGGCATTGTGATTGCATTTGACAGCTCGTGTTAACAGATCAATAAGGGTTGTGAGACGGTTTTCCATGATTAGCGAATACGTAGGAATGTTTCTAAGGCAAAAGTAAACCCGGAATAACTTTGCCGTAGAATAGGCCTTGTAAACAGGAGGTCAAATGGTAAAATCCCCTTAAAGTTGTTAGCAGTTAAAGTTAAGCCTCGTTTTCATGCTAAGTGCATATTTACGTCCGCCATATTGGAAAAACTTCAACAGTTAATAACTTTGCAAGGTTTAAAGCTCTGTCTCAACTTTCCACGTGACTTTGATCACAACAGGCCCAACCCAGAGCAAGAATTTGCGCAGCTACAAACGGTTGAAATTTCGACCTTATTAGCTATTCATACCTCAATAACTCGTTAATAGATTGAGCAATTTTCACGAAACTTGAATCAAAGGCTTCCTTGCAAGGCTATGTATCTGGGTTTGGCCACTGAAAGCCTTCAAGTGTTGTAAAAACCGCTTAAAAACCACTCAATGGTTATGTACTTCATAAATTCTCTACTATGCTAGCGTAACCATTGACTACGCAAAAGTAAACACTTCCCACGGAACAAAAATCTTATTGACAGATGCACGAGGACCTTATGTCATGTTCCTGGTAGTTAGTTTACTCTTGCATGGTCTTTAAACGGTGTAAATAAATTAAAAATATGGAGCACAAAAAACGTGTATGCTTGTCTTGAATGCACTCCAATGCTTGTCTTGAATGCCAACCTCATGTCTGTGCACTGGAGTGTCCTTATAAGTACTGTAACAGTGTTTTGTTTATAACTATGACAGATTAAAAGCTTTTTTCTTCAAATTTGGTGGAAAATTATACTTTTATTTCTCTTTTCTGTGCTTAAAGGATTTTTAATTATCTTTAAAATTTAATGAGATACGAACAGGTCAATTTGTCGTGCAATTTTGCCACTATGCTATAATAGGGTAAGGGGTACATACATTTATTTTTGTAGGACTAGTTTTAAGATCTGCTGTTCTTTCTTGGTAGACTGTTAGGTATGTTAATAGTGTCTAATCTGGTTAATATTATTATTATTATTGTTATTAATTTATTTTTATTAACGAGAGATTGCTAGTTAAAGTTGTTCTTCAAGTTCTTTCCCAAGGCCAAAAAATTTTACAGTTTTTAAAAATTTGTATCTTCTTGTAATTTCAATATGTTGCCTTGAACTTTGACTATGATTTAGGACTACTATAGTACTATAGCATAAAAAAATTGACATTTGCATCAGTGATTGACAAGTGACAAACAGTTTGTGCTAACAACCTGTTTTTTTCAAAAATTCGTTGTGTTAACTGAAGGGCAAACTTTGGTCGACCATAACTCATCAATGAACAAAGCTATTGCAGCACGGTTTCCTTCATCTTCTAGAGCATTAATAACTGAAGAAGTGTACAAGAGGTTAAAGGAAAATATTTAAATAAATACAAGATATTATAAGAAATATTAGGTATTCATATTTTGCAGCAAAACACACAGTACTAATTTCGAAAAATTCTCAAAACCTCAACTGTAAGGGTTAGGAAACCAAACTCACTAATTTTATACAACCAACCATGGCCTCAGTAGTGATTAATGTTAATATTAGAGGTCGAGGTCAAAGGTTAAACTTTCTAAGAAAACTGTTGCAAATAGTACAATTTTTTCTTAATTGGCCGTAAATGGCATTGTATAACTTATCACCGTTTAACTTTAAAACCGTCATATTATTTTGGCGGCTAGAATAAGTCTTGCCCTAAATAACGCTGTGTTCAATTCATCTAAAGAATCTATTTGAGCTCAGAAAAAAATCAGATTGACATGGGCCATTTTTGTAAAACATGGTCGATGTGCCCTCCTTTTTGAGACTTTGAAGGGCCATATCTTCACGAAGAAACAAGTTTGATAAAAGAAAATTACACCAACGTCTTCCGCTCAGTAAGATCTTTAAAACGATAGTAAATACTGATGTTTTTGTTAAGATTCGAATTTTTTAAAAGCAACAAGGTGTGAAGTCGATTTCCCCTCTTTGCCTAAAATAGGGTCTTCACGCCAGAAAAAAATTCAAAATAAAGTAACCTGTTAATCAAATGACGTGAAAACTACAACAAGTCAATTTTGTCACAAAAGGAATAAGTGGGCCAAATGTCAGACCTTAACCCTTAGATTTAGTCATTTTGGAATTTTTTCAAACCAGTCACATTTTCGAGTAAGAGAAAACTGATCTCCAAAACTCATACTCAGATGTTAGGCATATGCCTTTACTGGATTTTTTCAGAACCAAAATGTTCACTTTTTTAAATGCGAGGGTTAAGAAATGGCTTTCTACCGCTCAAGGGGGAATAGAGTTAACCCTCCATAACCAGATTTTGAGCCACTTAGGCAAAGATTTTCAACGATTCCCCCATTTTGTTGAGTCCCCTCCCTTTTTTTGACTTCAAACCAGCGTAAAAGGTAGAAACATTGACCAATGAAACTGAAACTTTAACAAAATAAAAAACAGGTCTAAATAAAGGTTAACACCAAAGGACAAAGACATTGGACTTATTCTAAATTTTTATAATTTTTCGAAGTTGTGTTAGGAGAGGGGGAACTCAACCGCAAATATAGCTAATTTACTATTTGTATACATTGGTACTGACTTTGTAGGACCCTTATACGTAAAGGAGAGTCAAGTGTCACGAAAGCGTACGTATGTGTGTCCACAAATGCGTGGTCGCGTATAGGTCACTTGGAGCTTACAAATGGCCAAACGACAGATGAATTTCTGCAAGCCTTCAGTCGCATAACAAATCGCAGCGGTGTTTGCCATACAGTGTGGTCAGACAATGCAAAAACCTTCAAAGTCGCAAGTAGAGAAAATAAGAGGTTATATGACCAGCCAAAGTCACAGAGCCAGTCGCTGTGGGACACTTTGGATCAAGATCGAATCAAGTCAGAGTTATCAGCAAAGGGGATTAAGTAGAATCAGCCACCCCACAAGCCAGTCATGAAGAAGACGTTCCTGTACATGGTGGGGAGAAGTTGCAGTCGGTTGTTGTTCCGGCTCAGAGCTTTCCTGTTCCTTAAAGTAGACTCATTGTTGGCCTCCGCGACGGAGGACAAGGTAAGGAGGATGTTACAGCCCTTCGCACACGATCTGGAAGAGTAGTTAACAACGTGAGAGACTCGACTTGTGACTACGATTAACCCTACCCTACCCTAGTAAGTTAGCTTTGTAAGTTACGTGCCCTTGTTTGCGTCCTTCGTAGCTTGTGAATCAAAGTGTTGTACACCCGCTCGGACATCTAAGTTGTGTATCGATGTCTAATGGTCATTAAACATTGTGTTGAGGAAAGCTGTATTTCGTCGAGCTTCCTAACAGGAATTAAGACTTCTGCAAGATAAGCTCTATCAGCACCCACCACCACGATCTGGTAATTAAGGAGATGGGAGAGGGGGGGGGGGCCGGCGGTACTAAAACAAAACAAGACACTACATTTATATATGCAGGTACCAACAGGCACATTAGCTTCACGGTGTAGCAGCAGGCTTTGTTCTTTTGAATTTTTTTCCATTTCTGAAAGAATTTCATTTGGGATGTTGGTCCACCTTGGCTTTGGCAGGGACCAGGACCATTTAGTTGATGAACCAAATCCTGAAACGCGCAAAAAGTCAATTTAGTATCAAATTAAAGCTTATTGCCTATATTTGGAACGTCTACTTGTTACTTTTTATGTAACCTGTACCTAAGCGAGAAATACAACTTTTTGGAACGGAGGTAGGCTAGGAGAAATTGAACTCCTAAATCTATAAGAACTATAAAATAATTTATATCTCTGTAAATATCAAACTTATTTGTACCAGACTTGGCAGAAATACTACCCTTATCAAGATATGTTAATTTTAGCTTTCAGACATGTTTTCTGAGTTGCCATGGCTACAGCCGCCAATCGAATAGTAAATAAGGCCTCGGGCGGGGCACAAAGTTTGCCCCATTCTTAACTCCGAGAGTATGAAGGCTATGACAACAAGACGTGAGGTTAAAGGGTACGTCTTACAATGTTTCCTTTGGGGTCTGCAGAACGACTTGATGACGTCACTTGACGTGGGAATTATGTCAAAGTTTTCAAGTGGCGGCCATCTTGGATGCGCCATCTTTGATCCAATCTTGTCTCTAGATTTAGTTTACACAGAGAGAAAACAGGCGAGGCAGGCCATGTTTAGAAATGTTGGTTGTTACTTGGTTTTTGAACAACAAACTCAACCCACATATCGCGCCAAGTCCGGGAATCGAACCCGGGACACATTGGTGGGAGACAAGTGCTCTCACCTCTGCGCCATATCTGCTCCCCCTTAAACAACAACGTTAGTCTAAAGGAGTCTCACACACTTTGCTCCAAGCTACTTTGTACAAATCAATCTTTTGACAATTGTCCTAATTATGAACGTTTGCAAAGTTCAAAAACTGTTGAAAAGTTTGTCCTTTTGCTCTCGCGTTGAAATACATCAGAACGTAATGACCACAACTCCTGCTGTTCACAGCTTGGAGAGACCTCGTGTTCGTCATCACGTACTTCCACTGCTTCACGATTCATTCGTTCAATGGTTAAGCTTGGTAGCATTGCAGAGATACAGTAAAACTGACCATTAGTTTACAGACATTGTCTTTTGTTCAAATACCTAACCAGTGTTTTCCTGGTTTGTCATGTGGGTCTGTGTTAACAATTTAAGAGCAGCAATACCTGGCCAGGGTTCTTGGGTAAACGATCACAGGCCACCACTCCATAGAAGTAAGGTTTCAACATGGGAACTTCCATAGCCAAATATTCCAATTGCACATTGTTCGGGACCACTTGTTTTACGTCAAATTGCGTTCGTAGATGCCGTAGAGCACAGCACCATCGGAATCGATCTCCAGTAATTTCGCAAACTCTCCCAAGATGATGCTTGTATTGTGTTCGTGAGCCGTCCCAAATTCTAGTACCAGTTGCAAGTCTCCTGTTTGTCTTGGGTTCAACGCACGGCTGTCGGCGCATCCTTTGGCAACATTGTCAAATACAAACAGGGTGCCATTCTTGTGTTGCCCCCAATCCTCTCTTCTCACCATTTTTGCTTTATGTCCGCTTTACTGGCTTGCAGAAAGAAAAAGTACCCTGCCAGATCTCCTTGACTATCATCGTGATTGAGTTGGAACGTTTCATTTAGGTCTTCCCCTAAAACAATCTGTTTGATGGAGGTCAATCCGAATTTCTGGAAGCGGAATGGATCGAACGCCACGTTCCCGTTAGAGGCTTCCTTACGTGCCATCCCCACAATGATTCTATCTAGGATCCTACCTTGATACAAACGGTTTGTTAGCTCTAAGGCCGGCTTGATTTTCTTGCATACTTAATGTTCTGATTAGACGTCTTACAGTAGGGTAAAATGGGATGGGAGATAAAATGGGATCTTGACGTTATCTTGGGTAAGCTCCTATGCAAAGCCACCCTATTGAGAAAGGGATCTAACTAATGAAAGTGAGGTCTCATTCTGATTTGTTCTTAAGGAACCAACACTTTGCTCATGTGACAGGCTTCCAGGTGGGGTTAAAGATCAACACGTATGTTTTTTCAATCGTGCTACTGGCTGTTTCGCTTTTGCTGCTAGCCAAGGCTCACTGGAAAAGTCGATATTCAGCACGTTGCCGTAAACAGCTGAACATTGCTGAGAGGCCGCCGTGAGATGATCATCGAGAAGGTGCGGGCTATCGATAAGGAAAGAAGGTCAGCTACAGCTGTTGGATTTGCTAAACAGTGTGCTTGGTCGTGCTGGGAAGAGTCGGAACAGTAAAAACATCCGCTGCCTAACCCTTGCTCTCATCGAGCTATCGCAAATCAGTTTCCTCCTCAGATCGATCAATGACCTCCTCCCTACAACAACAAACCTTAAACAATGGGCCATCATCGACGGCGACACTTGCCGTGCTTCTATTAAAACACATGCCACCTTAGAGCATTTGTTAGCAGCTTGTGATAGCTCACTGCAGAAGTACACTTGGAGACACAACTTAGTGTTGACGGTTCTCAACATCACACAGGTTCTCGACATCAAGTTTCCCGACATCACAAAGACCAGCTAAGGAAGAACCTAACCAAGTCATCAAGTTCCACCGCAATCATCACACAGTGCTTCATGCAACTCAGCTTGTATTGACCAAGGATGCCGTTTGTGTATTACCCCCCTGAAACTGCACCTGGCAGAGAACTGAGTTGCGCTCCTTGGGACGCCCTTTGTATTCTCCATGCTTGCTGCTACGACGCCTGGAAAGGCATCACGTAGTGGCATCTTCCACTGGCGGCGCAGGAACTGTAGTCCCGTAGATAGCCGCGAAACTACAACACTTCCTGGGCAATGGCTGATGAGGATGATGGCTTGGAGTTGGCAATTTAAGTCTGCATGATATACTCTCTTAGTGTATTCTGCATAATTTAGCCCGGTATGAGACACAACGCGTTTTGTCCATTACGGCGCACTGAAAAACTCGATTTTCCGAAAGTTGCAGCGAACTGCTTTTATCAGCTGTTTTAGTACGATTTTGATGTTCAAGTCTAAGTAATGTACGACGCAACTTACATTTTGTCCATGATGAGTCACTGGAAAACTCAATTTTCAAAAACTTCCTGTGAAGAGCTCAATTCTCTTGATTTACGATGATTCCCATGTCCTTAACGTTTTAGCCGCATACAAAGGAAACTGCATTTTCTCCATGTTGTCATGTAAAAACTCGACTTTAGGAAAGTTTCCCTGAACAGCTAAAATCATCTCTTGCGTTATGAATTCGACGGCCGTACTGCATTCTGTAATTTGTTGCGCTGTACCGACATAAAATGCACTTTCTAGATAATGACTCACTGGAAAATATTGATTTTCCGAAATTTGTCCGAAACCCTTTAAATCCCCTGTTTTTCAATGATTTTTGTGTGCGTAGTACATCCTCTAAGTTTTCGCCGTACGCAAAAGGAAAACGACTTTTCGCCATTACCATTAACCAGGAAACGTGATTTCCTAAAAGTTGCCGGAAACAGCCCAATTCTTTTGTTTTATGATGATTTTGACGTCTGTAGTAAATTCTACAAGTTAGGGGGCTGTACCGACATAAAGCGCATTTTCTACAATATGAGACACTGGAAAAGTCTATTTTCCGCACGTTGCCTTGAACAGCTCTAATCACTTGTTTTATTTTGACTTCCATGTCTGTAGTACATTCTATATCTTTAAGTCCCAACTCACGGAAAATGCGTTTAGTCTTTTATGGCGCACTGAAAAACAGCATTTTTAGAAAGTTGGCGTGAACAGCTTTTAACACCTGCCCTTATGATGATTGCGATGCCTTGAAGTTCCAGCCGTGTACGACGCAAAGAATTTTGTCTGAGATGAGTAAATGGCAGTTTTTAGAAAATGTAGAAAATAAGTTTTCAGGTCTGTAGGGATTTTCCTTAAGTTGTCGATACAGTGCAAGACTTACAGAATGTACTACAAACATCCAATTCATCATAAAACAGGTGATTTCAGCTGTTCCCGACAACTTATGGAAAATCAGGTTTTTCTGTGACCCATAATGGAGAAAATGCATTTTGCTTTGTATACAACTAAAAGGTGAAGGATGCATTACGGAGATTGAAATATTCGTAAAGCAGATGAATTAAGCTGTTTACGGTAACTTTCGGAAAATTGATTTTTCTAGTGACTCAATCTAGAAACTGTGTTTTATGTCGATACAGCGCTAAAACTTACAGAATGTACTACAGACATCGAAGTCGTCATAAAACGGGGGATTTCAGCTGTTCCCGTTAACATTTGGAAAATCAAGTTTTCCAGTAACCCATAATGACGAAAATGCATTTTCCTTTGTATGCCGCTAAAACGTGAAGGATGCATTACGCAGATTGAAGTCTTCGTAAAGCAGATCAATACAGCTGTTCACAGTAACTTTTGGAGAATCGAGTGTTTTAGTGACCCATAATAGACACAACGTGTTTTGCGTCTTACCAGACCAATCTTAATGAATGTACTACACGGATGGAAATCACCATAAAACCGGTTACTTGAGCAGTTTACAGAAACTTTCAGTAAATCAAGTTTCCCATTGACCCATGATGGAGACATTGGCTTTCGGTGAGTTGAGCTGTTCACAGTAACTTTTGGAAAATCGAGTTTTTAGTGACTCAGTCTAGAGAGTGCGTTTTATGTCGATATAGCGCTTAAACTTACAGAATGTTCCTTGCAACTTTTGGAAAATCGACTGTTCGAGTGACTCATAATAGACGAAATGCGATTCGCGTCTTACCGGACCAAACTTGCAAAATGTACTGCACGGATAAAAATAAGCATAAAACCGGTTACTTGAGCAGTTAAGGGCAACTTTCAGAAAATCAAGGTTCACAGTGATCCATAATGGCGAAAATGCATTTTCCTTTGTATGCTGCTAAAGCGTAAAAGGATGCACTTCGGAGATAGAAATCTTCGTAAAGCGGATGAATTAAGCTGTTCAAAGTAACTTTAGGGAAATTGAACTTTCCAGCGACTCAATCTACAAAGTGCGTTTTATGCCGATAGAGAATGTACTACAGACATCAAAGTCATCGTAACACAGGTGATTTTAGCTGTTCCCGACAACTTTTGGAAAATCGAGCGTTCTAGTGACCCATAATAGACAAAGTGCGTTTTGCGTCCTACAGGACCAAAGCTGCAAAATGTACTACACGGATGGAAATCACCATAAATTCGGTTACTTTAGCAGTTTAGTGCAACTTTCAGAAAATCAAGCTTCTCAGTGACCCATAATGGGGAAAAGGCTTTTTCCTTTGTATGCCCCTAAAACGTAAAGGACGCACTTCGGAGATCGAAATCTTCGTAAAGCGGATGAATTAAGCTGTTCACAGAAACTTTTGGAAAATCGAGTTTTCCAGTGACCCATAATAGACAAAATGCGTTTTAATTCTCACCGAACCAAAGTTGCGAAACGTACTACACGGATGCCAATCACCAAGACCGGTTACTTGAGCAGTTTACGGGAACATTCAGGAAATCGAGTTTCCAAGTGCCCCATGATGGAGAAAATGGGCTTTCGTTTCCATACCGCTAAAATTTGGACGATGCACTACTGATATCGAATCACCGTAAAACGGGTGAATTCAGCTATTCACAGTAACTTTTGGAGATTTGAGTTTTTTAGTTACTCAATCTAGAAAGTGCGTTTTATGTCGAAAAAGTGCTGAAACTTACAGAATGTACTACAGACATCGAAGTCATCATAAAACAGGTGATTTCAGCTGTTCCCGGCAACTTTTAAAAAAATCGAGTTTTCCAGTGTTCCATAATGAAAAAAATGTGTTTTGCGTCTTACCAGACCCAAACTTCCAAAATGTACTACACGGATGGAAATCATCCTACAACAGGTGATTTCAGCTGTTCCTGACAATTTTTGGAAAATCAAGTTTTCTAGTGACCCATAATGGATTAAATGCATTTTCCTTGAAATAACGCTAAAATATGAAGGATGTATTACGGGGATTGAAATCTTATTAAAGCGGATAAACTAATATGTTCACACTAACTTTTGGAAACTTGAGTTTTCTAGTGACTCAACCTAGAAAGTGCCTGCTATGTCGATACAGCGCTAACACTTACAGAATGTACTACAGACATCAAAGTCATCATAAAACAGGTAATTTGAGCTGTTCCCGACAACTTTTGGAAAATCTAGCGTTTGAGTGACCCATAATAGACAAAGTGCGTTTTGCGTCTTACCAGTCCACACCTTCAAAACTTACTACATGAATGGAAATCACCATAAAACTAGTTACTTGAGCAGTTCAGGGTAATTTTCAGAAAACCAAACTTCTCAGTGATCCATAAAGGGAAAATGCATTTTCCATTCTATGCCGCTAAAACATAAACGATGCACTTCGGAGATCGCAACCTTCGTAAAGCCGATGAATTAAGCTGTTCACAGTAATGTTTGGAAAATTGAGTTTTCCACTGACTCAATCTAGAAAGTGGGTCTTATGTCGATATAGCGCTAAGACTTACAGAATGTACTACAGACATCGAAGTTATCATAAAACAGCCGATTACAGCTGTTCCCGGCAACTTTTGGAAAATAAAGTTTGCCAGTGAACCATGATGGAGAAAACGCGCTTTCGTTTCTATGCCGCTAAACCTTGAAGGATGCACTACGGAAATCGAAATCATCGTAAAACGGGTGAATTGAGCTGTTCACAGTAACTTTGAAAAATCGAGGTTTTTAGTGACTCAATGGAGAGAGTGTGTTTTATGTCGATACAGTGCTTAAACTTACAGAATGCACTACAGACACCCGATTCATCCTACAACAGGTGATTTCAGCTGTTCCTGACAATTTTTGGAAAATCAAGTTTCCTAGGGACCCATAATGGATTAAATGCATTTTCCTTGAAATAACGCTAAAATATGAAGGATGTATTACGGGGATTGAAATCTTATTAAAGCAGATAAACTAATATGTTCACACTAACTTTTGGAAACTTGAGTTTTCTAGTGACTCAACCTAGAAAGTGCCTGCTATGTCGATACAGCGCTAACACTTACAGAATGTACTACAGACATCAAAGTCATCATAAAACAGGTAATTTGAGCTGTTCCCGACAACTTTTGGAAAATCTAGCGTTTGAGTGACCCATAATAGACAAAGTGCGTTTTGCGTCTTACCAGTCCACACCTTCAAAACTTACTACATGAATGGAAATCACCATAAAACTAGTTACTTGAGCAGTTCAGGGTAATTTTCAGAAAACCAAACTTCTCAGTGATCCATAAAGGGAAAATGCATTTTCCATTCTATGCCGCTAAAACATAAACGATGCACTTCGGAGATCGCAACCTTCGTAAAGCCGATGAATTAAGCTGTTCACAGTAATGTTTGGAAAATTGAGTTTTCCACTGACTCAATCTAGAAAGTGGGTCTTATGTCGATATAGCGCTAAGACTTACAGAATGTACTACAGACATCGAAGTTATCATAAAACAGCCGATTACAGCTGTTCCCGGCAACTTTTGGAAAATCAAGTTTTCCAGTGACCACTAAAGGAGAAAAAGCATTTTCCTTTGTATGCTGTTCAAAAGGAAAGGATGCACTACGGAAATCGAAATCATCGTAAAACGGGTGAATTGAGCTGTTCACAGTAACTTTGCAAAATCCAGTTTTTCAGTGACTCAATGGAGAGAGTGTGTTTTATGTTGATACAGCACTAAAACTTACAGAATGTCCTACAAACATCGAAGTCATCATAACACAGGTGATTTTAGCTGTTCCCGACAACATTTGGAAAATCGAGCTTTCTAGTGACACATAATAGAGAAAGTGCGTTTTCCATCTTACAGGACCAGACCTGGAAAATGTACTACACGGATGGAAATCCGCATAAAACCGGTTACTTTAGCAGTTTAGGGCAACATTGAGAAATCTAGGTTCTCAGTGACCCATAATAGAGTAAATGCATTTTCGTTTGCATGCCGCTGAAAGGTGAAGGACGGATTGCCGAGATTGAAATCTTCGTAAAGCCGATGAATTAAGCTGTTCACAGATCACTTTTTAAAAAATGAGCTTTCCAGTGACTTAATCGAGAGAGTGCGATTTATGTGGATACAGTGCTAAAACTTACTGAATGTAGTACAGACATAGAAGTCATCATAAAACAGGTGATTCCAGCTGTTCCCGGCAACTTTTTGAAACTCAAGTTTTCCAGTGACCGGTACTGGCGAAAATGCATTTTCCTTGGTATGCCGCTAAAACGTGAAGGATGTATTACCGAGATTGAAATCTTCGTAAGGCGGATGAATGAAGCTGTTTACAGTAACTTTTGGAAAATCAAGTTTATCAGTGTCTAGAGAGTGCGTTTTATGTCGATACAGCCAGAAAACTTACAGAATGTACTACAGACATCGAAGTGATCATAAAATGGGTGATTTCAGCTGTTCCTTGAACCTTTTGGAAAATCGACTGTCCTAGTGACCCATAATAGACTAAATGCGATTTCCATCTTACTGGACAAAAGTTGAAAAATATACTACACCGACGGAAATCACCATAAAACCAGTTACTTGAGCAGTTTAGGGCAACTTTCAGAAAATCAAGCTTGACAGTGACCCATATTGGCGAAAATGCATTTTCCTTTGTATGCCGCTAAAACGTTAAAGGATACACTTCGGGGATCGAAATCTTCGTAAAGCGGATGTCGACAAAATGTTGAAACTTAATGTTGGAACTCATCATAAAACAGGTGATTTCAGCTGTTCCCGGCAACTTTTAAAAAATCGAGTTTTCCAGTGTTCCATAATAAACAAAATGTGTTTTGCGTCTTACCGGACCCAAACCTCCAAAATGTACTACACGGATGGAAATCATCATGAGACCGGTTACTTGAGCAGTTTACGGGAACTTTCAGGAAATCAAGTTTCCCAGTGAGCCATGATGGAGAAACCGCGCTTTCGTTTCTATGCCGCTAAACCTTGAAGGATGCACTTCGGAAATCGAAATCATCGTAAAACGGGTGAATTGAGTTGTTTACAGTAACTTTTGGAAAATCGAGTTTTCCAGTGACCCATAATAGACAAAATACGTTTTAATTCTCACCGAACCAAAGTTGCGAAATGTACTACACGGATGCAAATCACCAAGACCGGTTACTTGAGCAGTTTACGGGGACATTCAGGAAATCGAGTTTCCTAGTCCCCCATGATGGAGAAAATGGGCTTTCGTTTCCATACAGGTGATTTCAGCTGTTCCCGGCAACTTTTAAAAAAATCGAGTTTTCCAGTGTTCCATAATGAACAAAATGTGTTTTGCGTCTTACCGGACCCAAACTTCCAAAATGTATACGTACTACACGGATGGAAATCATTATGAGACCGGTTACTTGAGCAGTTTATGGGAACTTTCAGGAAATCAAGTTTCCCAGTGAGCCATGATGGAGAAAACGCGCTTTCGTTTCTATGCCGCTAAACCTTGAAGGATGCACTACGGAAATCGAAATCATCGTAAAACGGGTGAATTGAGCTGTTCACAGTAACTTTGAAAAATCGAGGTTTTTAGTAACTCAATCGAGAGAGTGTGTTTTATGTCGATACAGTGCTTAAATTTACAGAATGCACTACAGACACCGAAGTCATCCTACAACAGGTGATTTCAGCTGTTCCTGACAATTTTTGGAAAATCAAGTTTTCTAGTGACCCATAAGGGATAAAATGCATTTTCCTTGAAATAACGCTAAAATATGAAGGATGTATTACGGGGATTGAAATCTTATTAAAGCAGATAAACTAATATGTTCACACTAACTTTTGGAAACTTGAGTTTTCTAGTGACTCAACCTAGAAAGTGCCTGTTATGTCGATACAACGCTAACACTTACAGAATGTACTAAAGACATCAAATTCATCATAAAACAGGTGATTTGAACTGTTCCCGACAACTTTTGGAAAAACTAGCGTTTGAGTGACCCATAATAGACAAAGTGCCTTTTGCGTCTTACCAGTCCACACCTTCAAAACTTACTACACGAATGGAAATCACCATAAAACTAGTCACTTGAGCAGTTCAGGGTAATTTTCAGAAAATCAAACTTCTCAGTGATCCATAAAGGGAAAATGCATTTTCCATTCTATGCCGCTAAAACATAAAAGATGCACTTCGGAGATCGCAACCTTCGTAAAGCGGATGAATTAAGCTGTTCACAGTAACGTTTGGAAAATTGAGTTTTCCACTGACTCAATCTAGAAAGTGGGTCTTATGTCGATACAGCGCTAAGACTTACAGAATGTACTACAGACATCGAAGTTATCATAAAACAGCCGATTACAGCTGTTCCCGGCAACTTTTGGAAAATCAAGTTTTCCAGTGACCACTAAAGGAGAAAAAGCATTTTCCTTTGTATGCCGTTCAAAAGGAAAGGATGCACTACGGAAATCGAAATCATCGTAAAACGGGTGAATTGAGCTGTTCACAGTAACTTTGCAAAATCGAGTTTTTCAGTGTCTCAATCGAGAGAGTGTTTTATGTTGATACAGCACTAAAACTTACAGAATGTCCTACAAACATCGAAGTCATCATAACACAGGTGATTTTAGCTGTTCCCGACAACATTTGGAAAATCGAGCGTTCTAGTGACCCATAATAGAGAAAGTGCGTTTTCCATCTTACAGGATCAGACCTGGAAAATGTACTACACGAATGGAAATCCGCATAATACCGGTTACTTTAGCAGTTTAGGGCAACATTCAGAAATTAAGGTTCTCAGTGTCTCAATCTAGAGAATGCGTTTTATGTGGATACAGTGCTAAGACTTACTCAATGTAGTACAGACATAGAAGTCATCATAAAACAAGTGATTCCAGCTGTACCCGGCAACGTTTTGAAATTCAAGTTTTCCAGTGACCGGTACTGGATTTTTCTTGGTATGCCGCTAAAACGTGAAGGATGCATTACGGAGATTGAAATCTTCGTTAGGCGGATGAATTAAGCTGTTCACAGTTACTTTTAGGAAAATGAATTTTCTAGTGACTCAATCTTTAAAGTGCGTTTGATGTCGATACAGTGATAAATCTTACAGAATATACTACAGACATCAAAGTGATCATAAATCAGGTGAGTTCAGGTGTTCCCGGCAACGTTTGGATAATCGAGTGTCCAAGTTACTCATGATAGACAAAAGGTGTTTTGCTTCTTGCCGCACCAAACTTAGAGAATGTAGTACACGGATGGATTGAGATGTTAGTTACTCAATCTAGAAAGTGCGTTTTATGTCGAAAAAGTGCTGAAACTTACAGAATGTACTACAGACATCGAAGTCATCACAAAACAGGTGATTTCAGCTGTTTTGTGATGAGAGAGTTTTCCAGTGTTTCATAATAAACAAAATGTGTTTTGCGTCTTACCGGACCCAAACTTCCAAAATGTACTACACGGATGGAAATCATCATGAGACCGGTTACTTGAGCAGTTTACGGGAACTTTCAGGAAATCACGTTTCCCAGTGAGCCATGATGGACAAAACGCGCTTTCGTTTCTATGCCGCTAAACCTTGAAGGATGCACTACAGAAATCGAGATCATCGTAAAACGGGTGAATTGAGCTGTTTACAGTAACTTTTGGAAAATCGAGTTTTTCAGTGACTTAATCGAGAGAGTGTGTTTTATGTCGATACAGTGCTTAAACTTAGAGAATGTACTACAGACACCGAAGTCATCCTAAAACAGGTGATTTCAGCTGTTCCCGACAATTTTTGGAAAATCAATTTTTCCAGTGACCGATATTAAAGCAAATTCATTTTCCTTTGTATGCCTCTAAAACGTGAAGGATGCATTAAGGAGATTGAAATCTTATTAAACCGGATGAACTATGCTGTTCAGAGTAACTTTTTGAAAATTGAGTTTTCTAGTGACTCAATCTAGTAAGTACGTTTTATGTTGATCCAGCGGTAAAACGTACAGAATGTATTACAGAAATCGAAGTCATCATAACCGATGTGATTTCAGCTGTTCCCGACATTTTTTGGAAAATTGAGCGTTCCAGTGACCCGTAATAGACAAAGTGCGTTTTGCATCTTACTGCACAAAACTTACAGAATGTACTACACGAATGGAAATCACCATAAGACCGGTTACTTGAGCAGGTTACGGGAATTTTCAGGAAATCCAGTTTCCCAGGTGATCCATGATGGAGACAATGGCTTTCGTTTCGATACTGCTAAAACTTGGAGGATGGACTACAGAAGTCGAAATGATCGTAAAACGGGCGATTCGAGCTGTTCACAGTAACTTTTGGAAAATCGAATTTTTCAATGACTAAGTCTAGAAAGTGCGTTTTAGTTCAATACAGCGCTAAAACTTACACAATGTGCTAAATACATCGAAGTCATCATAAAAAAGGGGAATTGAGCTGTTTCCGACAACTTTTGGAAAATCAAATTTTCCAGTGAACCATAATGGGGCAAATGCATTCTCCTTTGTATGCCGTTAAAAGGTCAAGGATGCATTACGGGGATTGAAATCTTGTTAAAGCGGATGAACTAAGCTGTTCATAGTAACTTTTGCAAAATTGAGTTTTCTAGTGACCCAATCTAGAAAGTGCGTTTTATGTTGATACAGCGGTAATACTTACAGAATGTACTACAAACATCGAAGTCATAATTAACAGGTGATTTCAGCTGTTGCCGGCAAGTTTTGGATAATCCAGTGTTCTCGTGACCCATAATAGAGAAAACGTGTTTTGTGTCTTACCGGACCAAACTTAGAGAATGTACTACACGGATGGAAATCACCATAAAACCGGTTACTTGACCAGTTTACGGGAACTTTGAAGAAGTCAAGTTTCCCAGTGACCCATGATGGAGACATTTTCTTTCCTTTGTATACTGCTAAAACTTGGAGGATGCACTACGGATATCGAAATCGTCGTAAAACGGGTGAATTGAGCTGTACACAGTAACTTTAAGAAAATCGAGTTTTTTCAGTGACTCAGTCTAGAGGGTGCGTTTTATGTAGCTACAGCGCTAAATCTTACAGAATGTACTACAGAGATCGAAGTCATCATAAAACAGGTAATTTCCAGGTAATTTCAGCTGTTCCTTGGGACTTTTGGAAAATCGACTGTTCCAGGGACCCATAATAGACGAAATGCGATTTGCGTCTTACGGGACCAAGCTATCGAAATGTACTACAAGGATGGAAATCACCATAAAACCGGTTACTTGAGCAGTTAACGACAACTTTCAAAAATCAAGTTTGCCAGTGACCCAGAGTGGGAAAAATTTATTTTCCTTTGTATCCCGCTAAAACGTAAAGGACGCACTTCGGAGATCGAAGTCTTTGTAAAGGGGATGAATTAAGGTGTTCCCGGCAACTATTGGAAATTCGGCATTTCCAGTGAGCCATAATAGATAGAATGCGTTTTTTTTTTTTACTGAACCAAACTTGCAAAATGTATTACACAGATGGAAATCACCATAAGACCAGTTACTTGAGTAGTTTGCGGGAACATTCAGGAAATCTAGTTTCCTAGTGACCCATGATGGACAAAATGGGCTTTCGTTTCCATACCGTTAAAATTTGGACGATGTATTACGGAAATCGAATCAGCGTAAAACGGGATACAGCACTAAAACTTACGGAATGTACTACAGATATAGAAGTCATCATAAAACAGGTGATTTCAGCTGTTCCCGGCAACTTTTGGAAAATCGAGTTTTCGAGTGACGCATAATAGACAAAATGTGCTTTGCGTCTTACGGTACTAAACTTCCAAAATGTACTGCACTTATGGAAATCACCATAAGACCGCTTACTTGAGCAGTTGACGGGAACTTTCAGGAAATCAAGTTTCCCAGTGACCCGTGATTGAGAAAATCCGCTTTCGATTCTATGACGTAAATCGAAATCATCGTAAAACGGGTAAATTGAGCTGTTCACAGTAACTTTTGGAAAATCGAGTTTTTCATTGACTCAATCGAGAGAGTGTGTTTTATGTCCATACAGTGCTTAAACTTATAGAATATACTACGGACACCGAAGTCATCACAAAACACCTGATTTCAGTAGTTCCTGGCAACCTTTGGAAAATCGAGTGTTCCAGTGACCCATAATAGATGAAATGCGTTTTGCGTCTTACCGGACCAAACTTGCAAAATGTACTGCACGGATGGAAATCACCATAAAACCGGTTACTTGAGCATCTAGGGCAACTTTTAGAAAATCAAGCTTCCCAGTGACCCCTAATGGTGAAAATGCATTTTCCTTTGTGTGCCGCTAAAACATAAAAGATGCATTACGGAGATTGAAATCTTGGTAAAGCGGATGAATTAAGCTGTTCACACTAAGTACAGACATCGATGTCATCATAAAACAGGTGATTTTAGCTGTTCGGGACAACTTTTGGAAAATCTAGCGTTCTAGTGACCCATACATAATAGACAAAGTGCGTTTTGCGTCTTACTACACCAAACTTACAGAATGTTCTACACGGATGGAAATCACCATAAAAGCGGTTACTTGAGTAGGTTACGGGAACTATCAGGAAATCAAGTTTCCATGATGGAGACATTGGCTTTCGTTTCTATACCGCTAAAACTTGGAGGATGCACTACGTAAATCGAAATCATCGTAAAATGGGAGATTTGAGATGTTCACAGTAACTTTTGGAAAATCGAGTTTTCACAGTTTACACTTGGAGGATGCGCTACGGAAATCAAAACCATCGTAATACGGGTGAATTGAGCTGTTCACAGTAACTTTTGGAAAATCGAGGTTTTTAGTGACTCAATTTAGAAATGCATGTTCCCTCGTATGCCGCTAAAACGTGAAGGATGCATTACAGAGATTGAAATCTTCGTAAGGGGGATGAATTAACCTGATCACAGTAACTTTTGCAAATTGAGTTTTCCACTGACTCAATGTAGAAGGTGCGTTTTATTTCGATACAATGCTAAAACCAACTGTTCCCTGCAACTTTTGGAAAATCGAGTTTCCTAGTTTCCCATAATAGACAAAATGCGTTTTACGTCTTACCGAACAAAACTTACAGAAGAACTACACGGACGGAAATCACCATAAGAGCGGTTACTTCAGCAGTTTACGGGAACTCTCAGGAAATGAAGTTTCCCAGTGACCCATTATAGAGAAAATGCGCTTTCGTTTCTATGCTGCTAAAAATTAGAGGATGGACGACGGACATCGAAATCGTCGTAAAACGGGTGAATTGAGCTGTTCACAGTAACATTTAGAAAATCGAGTTTTTCAGTTACTCAACCTAGAAAGTGCGTTTTATGTCGATACAGCGCTAAAACTTACAGAATGTACTACAGACATCGAAGTCCTCATAAACAGGTGGTCATCATAGAACAGCTGTTCTCGGCATTTTTTGGAAAATTGACTGTTCCAGTGACCCATACTAGACAAAATGTGTTTTGCGTCTTACCGGATCAAACTTGCGAAATGTACTACAAGGATGGAAATCACCATAAAACCGGTTAGTTGAGCAGTTTAGGGCAACTTTCAGAAAATCAAGCTTCTCAGTGACTCATAATGGCAAAACTGCATTTTCCTTTCCATGCCGCTAAAACGTAAATGATGCACTTCGGAGATTTTAGAACAAATTATTTCAAGAGCAAATTGCAGTCTACTTAGATATCAGTTTACTCAGATTTCAGTCAACTCAGATTTCAGAACAAATTGCAGTCTACTCAGTTCAATTACCATTATAAATCATCTCTTGCATGATAATCCCGACGACCGTGCAAGTTTTAGCACTGTACTGACATAAAACGCACTATCTAGATTATGTGTCACTAGAAAACTCGATTTTCCACAAGTTACTGTGAACAGCTCAATTCACCTGTTTTACGATGATTTCGATATCTGTAGTGCATCCCCCACGTTTTAGCAGCATACAAGGAAAATGCATTGTGTTCATCATAGGTCACTGGGAAACTTGATTTTCTGAAAGTTGCCGTAAACTGCTCAAATCGGTGTTTTCCATCCGTGTAGTACATTCTGCAAGTTTTGTCCGGTAAGACGCAAAACGCTCATGCTGTGGTTAGTCATAAGACAAGAAGCCATGGACTTGATAATGGTGCCTTCAAAGTTTGTAGTACTTTCTGCAAGTTTCATCGCTGTATCGGGTTAAAAAAACACTCAATTTTCCAAAAGTTACTGTGAACAGCTTAATTTATCCGCTTTAAGAAGATTTCAGTCTCCGTAATGCATCCTTTACGTTTTCGCGGCATACAAAGAAAAATGCATTTTCTCCATCATGGGTCACTGGAAAACTTGATTTTCCAAAAGTTGTCGGGAACAGCTGAAATCACCTGTGTTTTTCATCCTTTCGATGTCTGTAGTACATTCTTAAGGTTTTATCGCTGTACTGCTATGAAGAGTGACTGGAAAACTCGATTTTCCAAACCTTGCCTGCAAGAGCCTAAATCAAATGTTTTATGATGATTTTGATGTCTTTATTACATTCTGCAAGTCTTAGTCCGGTACGTTGCAACACACATTTTGTCCATGATGAGGCACTGGAAAACTCAATTTTTGGAAAGTTGCTGTGAACAGCTTAAATCATCTCTTGTATGATGATTTCGACGTCCGTAATACACTGTGCAAGTTTCAGCACTGTACCGACATAAATGCACTCTCTTGGTTATGAGTCACAGAAAAACTCGACTGTCAAAAAATTACTGTGTAAAGCTCAGTTCACCCGTTTTACGATGATTTTGATGTCCCTAGTCATCCTCCAAGTTTTTTGCGCCATACAAACGAAAACGCGTTTTCTCCATTATGGGTCACTTGGAAACTTGATTTTCTGAAAGTTGAAAAAAAAGCTGCTCAATTTACCTGTTTTATGGTGGTTTCCATCCCTATAGTACAAACATGTCTTACCACAGCCTGACGGACCCACTAAGGGATACTTGAGGGGGTGTGAAATCGGAAGGGTGGACTGATCATTTCAACAACAACAAGATGATTTCGATGTCTGTAGCTTATTCCCTAAGTTTTAGTCCTCTAAGTCTATTTTTTTTGGTGCCCTGCAACAGGTTTCGGCGAAAAAATCGCGTCCACATGTGTGGGAACGCTGGGTCGCTTTCTCGCTCGGCTTATAGGCTTCTATGAAATCTGGCAGTTGGACTGGAGACACGCTGGACGTTTTCGTTCCACTTTGCACCTGTTGCGTCCCTGTTCATCGTAGCGGGTTGAAACAATGTACACACATAGCTTGTCCCAGAGACGTCTGTAAGACTGCGGATCCCATGGTTATGATCTTTCTCGTAGAGCAGGTTTTGTTTGTCCGAGGGAGGAATTGTTCCAGCCCGTCGTACCCGATCTAATAAAGTGGTTAAGAACCGTGAGAGACTGGACTTGTGACTATGATTAACCCTTCCCTAGCCTAGCAAGTTAGCTTTGTAAGTCACGTGCCCTTCTTCAGAACAACCCTCGCCTACAAGGTTTAGCTCTCGCAGACGCCTACCCTTGTAATTCAGTTCAAGTAGATGTTCTCATCGGTGCAGATTACTACTACTCATTTGTAGCTGAGATACACAAGAGAGGACCAACTGCTAATTCATTGATTGCCGTAAAATCTCATCTAAAGAGTCTAAGGAGTCCGAATTTTCAGCTGAGGAGATGAAACAGGCAGAGTTAAAGTGCTGTATGTGGATTCAAGAAGAGGTCTATTAAGAAGACTACGAGCAGTTGAAGGCCGGAAGAACACCACCCAGCAGTAGGCGCTTCCTAAAGCTAGACCCTTGTTACGACAAAGAAGACAAGGCGATTAGAGTGGGTGGAAGATTACAGTTCGCCGACCTTCCTGACGAGAACAAGCACCAAATAATCTTGCCGCATAAACATCCAGCAGTTGCAAAGTTGATACGAGATGTACCACATAGATGCTGCATGCCGGTTTAGAAACTGTACTATCAGTCTTGCGACAGAATCTTTGGCTAACGAAGGAAGACGTGAGGTCACACGTGTCATCAGGAGATGTGTGCCTTGCCAGAGACAGCGAGTCGGACCTTGCAAACAGAACATGGGATCACTACCCGAGGAAAAAGTGTCAACCTCCTTACCAGTTGTACACATTGGTACTGACTTTGCATGACCCTTATAGGTAAAAGTGTCAAGTGTCAAGAAAGCATACGAATGTGTGTTCACGCGTGCGTCGTCGCGTATGGGTCACTTGGAGCTTATAAATGGCCAAACGACAGATGTATTTCTGCAAGCCTTCAGTAGCATGACAAATCGCAGAGGTGTTTGCCATACAGTGTGGTCACACAATGCAAAAACCTTTAGAACCGCAAGTAGGGAAATTTAGAAGTTGTATGACAAGCCAAAGTCACAGAGCCAGTCGCTGTGGGACGCTTTGAATCAAGATTGAGTCAAGCCAGAGTTAAGTAGATTAAGTAGAGATTCATCAAAGAACACTCGCCAGAAATAGAATCAGCCGCCACACAAGCCAGTCATGAAGAAGAAGTTAATGTACATGGTGGGGAGAAGTTGCAGTCGAATGTTGTTCCCGCTTAGAGTTTACCTGTTCCTGAACCGAGACCCAGTGCAACCTCATTTAGGGTTAGAACCCTCTGTTGAGCCGCCCTCCCTCTGGTTGAGTCCCCCTCTCTAGTTTAGTCGAGCCGCCCTCTCTTGGTTGAGCCGCCCTCTTTTGTGGTTGAGCCACCCTCTTTTGTGGTTGAGCCGCCCTCTTTTGTGGTTGAACCCCCCTCTTTTTTAGGTCGAGCCGCCCTCTTGTCGAGTTCCCCTTCCGTGATTTCGTTTGGGAACGGGTTGTTTTTGCGTTAGATCAGTGTAGTTTTGAGGGAATAAGGTCTGGATAATGTCTGGTAAAGGGTTGGTCTGTGTTTTAAATTTGGTAGCAAAATATTAAATTTTGTTGATGCTATTGCTTCGTAAACTTTGTTGTTGCATATCTATCCCATAATTTTAAAAGAAGTGGTTTTTCTTCTTTTCAGGCAAGAACTACATCTCGTCTAAGAGTGGTGAAAATTTGACGTCTTTAACCCTTGAGTTTAGATATTTTATTGAATTTAAATTTTTGCCATTGCATGTTTTGCTTAATTGCAAATGTTTGAGGAAGAAAAACTTTTCAGGACCAGGAAATTTATTCTAGGCAAGTTGTTTCTAGATCTTGTTTAAGCAGAAGGGTAGTTTTTTTCGTGACGAAAGTTTGAAACTGTTTTTAAGTTGGTGGAGTTATGGTCGAAAATGCTGGTCAAACTCCTTCTTTAAAAGACCAAATTTTGCGCAAAGAAGTGGCTGTGTTTAAATGTACGTTTCTTCTCTACGTTTTAGAACCTGATTTTGAGATTCACACCTATGTTGCTCTATGTGATATACCATCATTAAAACGGAAACGAAAGTCCGGACACTTAATAAGCGAACAGTTACATCACCTTAAAGTTAGGATATAAAGTCAATAGGCGCCACTTGGATTTAAGTCAAACGTGGATATGTGTGACATATTACACAGGACATGACATTGGAGATAGTCATTGACATTGACATTGGACATTGACATTGACATTGACATTGGCATTGACATTGGACATTGACATTGGACATTGACATTGACATTGGACATTGACATTGACATTGGTTTTCTGGTCCCCCACTCACTGTCTGTTTTGCGAGGGTATTACTCAGAGACTTGATACTGTCAAAGCAGTACCAAAAGCCATTCAGAGGGTAGCATCGAGTGCCCAACTTGACTCATTGTGGCCAGATGTTGGACATTGGAGATAGTCATTGACATTGACATTGGACATTGACATTGGACATTGACATTGACATTGACACTGGACATTGACATTGACATTGGTTTCCTGGTCCCCCACTCACTGTCTTTTTTGCGAGGGTATTACTCAGAGACTTGATACTGTCAAAGCAGTACCAAAGCCATTCAGAGGGTAGCATCAAGTGACCAACTTGACTCATTGTGGCCAGATGTTGCTTCATAGCTAAGTGGTCGAACATTTCAACGGCTTGAGTGGCACCAGGAATGTCGTTTTATAGACACGTTTTAGAGACACAGCAGGGGGCAATTCATTGTTTCGTGGGGGCACTCCCCAGGGGTTGGTTACCCCAGCTCGTGTTTTATCCCAGACGAATAACTGAAATTGCTTTTACAATGTTTGAAGTTCATTTTGCCAATACATTGGATGGTGTGTCATGAGATTACCACTCTCACTCATTGTTGCCAGGCTTCGCATCGGATGACTTTTGATGAGGTTCCCTGGTCCCCCCAAATTCCTTTTTTTGTGTTTTTTTATTCTAATTTTTTTTTTCTATGATATATAAATGTCAACCCAGCATCCTTCATAGCATCCATCCGTCATAAATGCCAATGCAACATCCATGTATAAAGCCTTGAGGCTTACTTCCTTCTCTTCGGTCTTCTCTTTTGAAAGATGTTTTTCACTTTGTTTCTGATTCGATCAAAGCTGTTATCTTCTAAGATTTGCTGGAGTTGTGGAGTTGAACTGAAAATTTTTGTGATCTCAGGATTTCGTGGGCATTTCTCATATTTAGAGAGAGCTTCGTCAATTAGTTTCGTGTCCTCCTCGTCCCAGTCTAATCTTGCACTTTGTAGAGATCCATGCCCTGATGTCGTCTCCCCTGGGCTGTCATCAGGGACCTTAAAAGGGTCAATTGTTGGTTGTTTTTCTTGAAGGTAACGCACCCTGTCTGTTACCTTCTTGATCTTTTCTGGCGACGTCAAAGCTTTCATCAGGATTGGGTGTTCCCTCATTTTAGCCATAACCACTTTCTTCCGCATCGGTGAATGTTTTTCAATTTCTGGTTGAAAGACCTCCTTAACTGCTTGATGCTCTTCTTCAGACAAAGGCCTCTTTGATGGTGAGCACTCTGCTTGATCTTCCTGCTCGTCACACTCTGGAGCTCTTTTCTTAGGTGAAGGTTTGGTGAAATTCTTGATTTGTTCTGCAGCCTCAGCGGCTTGGTCCGTGAGGCTATCTCGTAGGTACCACTTTTTGGCAGTATAATCAGAGTGGCACATGAGGCGACGGAGTGGTTCTTCATCAATCTTTTTCCTTTTTTGCTTTTTCTTGTACATGATGGTGACTATCCATTTACGGAAGTCTGTCGCGCTGATCATGGTGTCTGGACGAACAGACACAGCATTATGAGAAGGTCTCGGGCCGCACAGTATTCTGCAACTGTAAGTTCTTTATCAGCTTCTGCAGACGTGAACGCCTGTCGTCCTTTCAAAGCTGGTTCGGAGTTCATTATGGCTTCCACGTCTGCATTAGTTAGTATGTTGTCGCATTCCTTGAGATATTTTTCCCAGCTGTCTTTCGGTGTTTCTTTGGTGACGGTCCTTCTCCATCCCTTCAGATCCTTGCACAGGTCTGACAGAGCGTCTTTGGTCACTGGATCAATTTTTGGCAGGTGCGATCTAGTGCCTTTCTCGGTAACATATTCTAGGAAGTTTTGCAAACTGCCCAGGTAGGACTTGAGCGTACCACATGCCTTCTTGGTCAAGTTGGACACTACCCAATCTAGCCAAACCTTGTTACCTTCTTCATCTGCGATAATGGTAATATCGTCTCCTTTTGGTTCGATCTCCTCCAGGATGGTCCTGACCTGGCTGGCATGCTGAAGACGTTTTCTTTCTTTGTGGAAGCCAGCAGCTGGAGTGAACGAGTACTTGTAAAAGCCAATCAGCCACCTGTGGCGGTCTGTCCTCGAGTTAGGATCTTTGAAGAAATCCTCTTGCATGCAATGTACGGTGTCGTCATTATCATCGCTGACATTGTCACTAGGAGGTTTACTCTTCGCCGCTGGGCTTGGTGGTACAATGTCCAACTCATCGATAGCTTCCTCGTCACTTGCCGACTGCATGGTGACTTCTTCCACAATTGGTAGCTCAGGTAATGGTAGATGAGATGGCACTGATGATGGCGAGACTTTCTTATCCTTAGTTGTTGTTGAATCTGGGGATGGTATGGATGGTTGTGACACATTAGGTTCTATGCTACGGAGCTCTTCTTCCAGTTCCTGGTACCGCCTTGCTACTTTGAGGCTGAGCTTGTAAACAGCACTTCCTGGCTTCATACGATGTTTGTTTTGCAGGTGCTCGGGAAGGTAGCAGCCCAAGTAGTTGCAAGCTTTCTCTGAGCACCAACGCTTCCATCTCCCCTTGATGGTCTTTCCTCCTCTTGTAGTACGTTTGGGCCCTATTGTCTTTTTTGGGTCCAAACCCAGGGCAAAGTATTTGTCGACATCTTGCTCGATGATGTGACCTTTTCGGTAATGTACGTTTTGTAGATGGCGCTTCAGATTTGGCCCTACATAGCCACGGCAACCGCTTGGGACCATGCATTTGCGGTCAATGTGGTGACTCCACGGATTTCTCTTTTGATTGTCTCCATTATTGTCATCCTCTTCGTCTTCCTCCACACCTGCTTGACCTTTCTCATCCTCATCCTCGTCTTTCTCTCCTTCACCTTCCTCTTCATCTTTCTCTTCTTCATTCTTCTCTCCTTCCTCTTCACTTTCCTCTTCCTCATCCTGTTCTTCTTGCGCATCTTCACCCTCCTCTCCTTCTCCATCCTCCTCCAAGGTGTCACCTTCTTCTTCTCTTCGGGAGGCTTCCATTTGTTCCACCTTAAGTAGCATGTCTGTCGTTAAACAAATGTCCTTGACCAGAGTCAGTGTATCCTCTGCAACATCCTGTCCATTTAGGACAGGATGGACGGTTGGCGTTTTGTCCGAGAGGCAATTGTAGGCATACATACAATACTTAAGTGCCGTCCGTGCCATCCTCGCTGTGAATTGAAGTTTGAGTTTCTCGGCCGCTGCTTCAAAGTAGACAAATTCTGATAAGTCGTCTTTCATCCTACTCTTTGCACCTTTCGCTGCGGGATTAAACACTTCTGGCGCATTGAAGGGGAAGCCCTCCTTAAGGTGAAGTAGCTCTTGGGCATTGTGATTGCATTTGACAGCTCGTGTTAACAGATCAATAAGGGTTGTGAGACGGTTTTCCATGATTAGCGAATACGTAGGAATGTTTCTAAGGCAAAAGTAAACCCGGAATAACTTTGCCGTAGAATAGGCCTTGTAAACAGGAGGTCAAATGGTAAAATCCCCTTAAAGTTGTTAGCAGTTAAAGTTAAGCCTCGTTTTCATGCTAAGTGCATATTTACGTCCGCCATATTGGAAAAACTTCAACAGTTAATAACTTTGCAAGGTTTAAAGCTCTGTCTCAACTTTCCACGTGACTTTGATCACAACAGGCCCAACCCAGAGCAAGAATTTGCGCAGCTACAAACGGTTGAAATTTCGACCTTATTAGCTATTCATACCTCAATAACTCGTTAATAGATTGAGCAATTTTCACGAAACTTGAATCAAAGGCTTCCTTGCAAGGCTATGTATCTGGGTTTGGCCACTGAAAGCCTTCAAGTGTTGTAAAAACCGCTTAAAAACCACTCAATGGTTATGTACTTCATAAATTCTCTACTATGCTAGCGTAACCATTGACTACGCAAAAGTAAACACTTCCCACGGAACAAAAATCTTATTGACAGATGCACGAGGACCTTATGTCATGTTCCTGGTAGTTAGTTTACTCTTGCATGGTCTTTAAACGGTGTAAATAAATTAAAAATATGGAGCACAAAAAACGTGTATGCTTGTCTTGAATGCACTCCAATGCTTGTCTTGAATGCCAACCTCATGTCTGTGCACTGGAGTGTCCTTATAAGTACTGTAACAGTGTTTTGTTTATAACTATGACAGATTAAAAGCTTTTTTCTTCAAATTTGGTGGAAAATTATACTTTTATTTCTCTTTTCTGTGCTTAAAGGATTTTTAATTATCTTTAAAATTTAATGAGATACGAACAGGTCAATTTGTCGTGCAATTTTGCCACTATGCTATAATAGGGTAAGGGGTACATACATTTATTTTTGTAGGACTAGTTTTAAGATCTGCTGTTCTTTCTTGGTAGACTGTTAGGTATGTTAATAGTGTCTAATCTGGTTAATATTATTATTATTATTGTTATTAATTTATTTTTATTAACGAGAGATTGCTAGTTAAAGTTGTTCTTCAAGTTCTTTCCCAAGGCCAAAAAATTTTACAGTTTTTAAAAATTTGTATCTTCTTGTAATTTCAATATGTTGCCTTGAACTTTGACTATGATTTAGGACTACTATAGTACTATAGCATAAAAAAATTGACATTTGCATCAGTGATTGACAAGTGACAAACAGTTTGTGCTAACAACCTGTTTTTTTCAAAAATTCGTTGTGTTAACTGAAGGGCAAACTTTGGTCGACCATAACTCATCAATGAACAAAGCTATTGCAGCACGGTTTCCTTCATCTTCTAGAGCATTAATAACTGAAGAAGTGTACAAGAGGTTAAAGGAAAATATTTAAATAAATACAAGATATTATAAGAAATATTAGGTATTCATATTTTGCAGCAAAACACACAGTACTAATTTCGAAAAATTCTCAAAACCTCAACTGTAAGGGTTAGGAAACCAAACTCACTAATTTTATACAACCAACCATGGCCTCAGTAGTGATTAATGTTAATATTAGAGGTCGAGGTCAAAGGTTAAACTTTCTAAGAAAACTGTTGCAAATAGTACAATTTTTTCTTAATTGGCCGTAAATGGCATTGTATAACTTATCACCGTTTAACTTTAAAACCGTCATATTATTTTGGCGGCTAGAATAAGTCTTGCCCTAAATAACGCTGTGTTCAATTCATCTAAAGAATCTATTTGAGCTCAGAAAAAAATCAGATTGACATGGGCCATTTTTGTAAAACATGGTCGATGTGCCCTCCTTTTTGAGACTTTGAAGGGCCATATCTTCACGAAGAAACAAGTTTGATAAAAGAAAATTACACCAACGTCTTCCGCTCAGTAAGATCTTTAAAACGATAGTAAATACTGATGTTTTTGTTAAGATTCGAATTTTTTAAAAGCAACAAGGTGTGAAGTCGATTTCCCCTCTTTGCCTAAAATAGGGTCTTCACGCCAGAAAAAAATTCAAAATAAAGTAACCTGTTAATCAAATGACGTGAAAACTACAACAAGTCAATTTTGTCACAAAAGGAATAAGTGGGCCAAATGTCAGACCTTAACCCTTAGATTTAGTCATTTTGGAATTTTTTCAAACCAGTCACATTTTCGAGTAAGAGAAAACTGATCTCCAAAACTCATACTCAGATGTTAGGCATATGCCTTTACTGGATTTTTTCAGAACCAAAATGTTCACTTTTTTAAATGCGAGGGTTAAGAAATGGCTTTCTACCGCTCAAGGGGGAATAGAGTTAACCCTCCATAACCAGATTTTGAGCCACTTAGGCAAAGATTTTCAACGATTCCCCCATTTTGTTGAGTCCCCTCCCTTTTTTTGACTTCAAACCAGCGTAAAAGGTAGAAACATTGACCAATGAAACTGAAACTTTAACAAAATAAAAAACAGGTCTAAATAAAGGTTAACACCAAAGGACAAAGACATTGGACTTATTCTAAATTTTTATAATTTTTCGAAGTTGTGTTAGGAGAGGGGGAACTCAACCGCAAATATAGCTAATTTACTATTTGTATACATTGGTACTGACTTTGTAGGACCCTTATACGTAAAGGAGAGTCAAGTGTCACGAAAGCGTACGTATGTGTGTCCACAAATGCGTGGTCGCGTATAGGTCACTTGGAGCTTACAAATGGCCAAACGACAGATGAATTTCTGCAAGCCTTCAGTCGCATAACAAATCGCAGCGGTGTTTGCCATACAGTGTGGTCAGACAATGCAAAAACCTTCAAAGTCGCAAGTAGAGAAAATAAGAGGTTATATGACCAGCCAAAGTCACAGAGCCAGTCGCTGTGGGACACTTTGGATCAAGATCGAATCAAGTCAGAGTTATCAGCAAAGGGGATTAAGTAGAATCAGCCACCCCACAAGCCAGTCATGAAGAAGACGTTCCTGTACATGGTGGGGAGAAGTTGCAGTCGGTTGTTGTTCCGGCTCAGAGCTTTCCTGTTCCTTAAAGTAGACTCATTGTTGGCCTCCGCGACGGAGGACAAGGTAAGGAGGATGTTACAGCCCTTCGCACACGATCTGGAAGAGTAGTTAACAACGTGAGAGACTCGACTTGTGACTACGATTAACCCTACCCTACCCTAGTAAGTTAGCTTTGTAAGTTACGTGCCCTTGTTTGCGTCCTTCGTAGCTTGTGAATCAAAGTGTTGTACACCCGCTCGGACATCTAAGTTGTGTATCGATGTCTAATGGTCATTAAACATTGTGTTGAGGAAAGCTGTATTTCGTCGAGCTTCCTAACAGGAATTAAGACTTCTGCAAGATAAGCTCTATCAGCACCCACCACCACGATCTGGTAATTAAGGAGATGGGAGAGGGGGGGGGGGCCGGCGGTACTAAAACAAAACAAGACACTACATTTATATATGCAGGTACCAACAGGCACATTAGCTTCACGGTGTAGCAGCAGGCTTTGTTCTTTTGAATTTTTTTCCATTTCTGAAAGAATTTCATTTGGGATGTTGGTCCACCTTGGCTTTGGCAGGGACCAGGACCATTTAGTTGATGAACCAAATCCTGAAACGCGCAAAAAGTCAATTTAGTATCAAATTAAAGCTTATTGCCTATATTTGGAACGTCTACTTGTTACTTTTTATGTAACCTGTACCTAAGCGAGAAATACAACTTTTTGGAACGGAGGTAGGCTAGGAGAAATTGAACTCCTAAATCTATAAGAACTATAAAATAATTTATATCTCTGTAAATATCAAACTTATTTGTACCAGACTTGGCAGAAATACTACCCTTATCAAGATATGTTAATTTTAGCTTTCAGACATGTTTTCTGAGTTGCCATGGCTACAGCCGCCAATCGAATAGTAAATAAGGCCTCGGGCGGGGCACAAAGTTTGCCCCATTCTTAACTCCGAGAGTATGAAGGCTATGACAACAAGACGTGAGGTTAAAGGGTACGTCTTACAATGTTTCCTTTGGGGTCTGCAGAACGACTTGATGACGTCACTTGACGTGGGAATTATGTCAAAGTTTTCAAGTGGCGGCCATCTTGGATGCGCCATCTTTGATCCAATCTTGTCTCTAGATTTAGTTTACACAGAGAGAAAACAGGCGAGGCAGGCCATGTTTAGAAATGTTGGTTGTTACTTGGTTTTTGAACAACAAACTCAACCCACATATCGCGCCAAGTCCGGGAATCGAACCCGGGACACATTGGTGGGAGACAAGTGCTCTCACCTCTGCGCCATATCTGCTCCCCCTTAAACAACAACGTTAGTCTAAAGGAGTCTCACACACTTTGCTCCAAGCTACTTTGTACAAATCAATCTTTTGACAATTGTCCTAATTATGAACGTTTGCAAAGTTCAAAAACTGTTGAAAAGTTTGTCCTTTTGCTCTCGCGTTGAAATACATCAGAACGTAATGACCACAACTCCTGCTGTTCACAGCTTGGAGAGACCTCGTGTTCGTCATCACGTACTTCCACTGCTTCACGATTCATTCGTTCAATGGTTAAGCTTGGTAGCATTGCAGAGATACAGTAAAACTGACCATTAGTTTACAGACATTGTCTTTTGTTCAAATACCTAACCAGTGTTTTCCTGGTTTGTCATGTGGGTCTGTGTTAACAATTTAAGAGCAGCAATACCTGGCCAGGGTTCTTGGGTAAACGATCACAGGCCACCACTCCATAGAAGTAAGGTTTCAACATGGGAACTTCCATAGCCAAATATTCCAATTGCACATTGTTCGGGACCACTTGTTTTACGTCAAATTGCGTTCGTAGATGCCGTAGAGCACAGCACCATCGGAATCGATCTCCAGTAATTTCGCAAACTCTCCCAAGATGATGCTTGTATTGTGTTCGTGAGCCGTCCCAAATTCTAGTACCAGTTGCAAGTCTCCTGTTTGTCTTGGGTTCAACGCACGGCTGTCGGCGCATCCTTTGGCAACATTGTCAAATACAAACAGGGTGCCATTCTTGTGTTGCCCCCAATCCTCTCTTCTCACCATTTTTGCTTTATGTCCGCTTTACTGGCTTGCAGAAAGAAAAAGTACCCTGCCAGATCTCCTTGACTATCATCGTGATTGAGTTGGAACGTTTCATTTAGGTCTTCCCCTAAAACAATCTGTTTGATGGAGGTCAATCCGAATTTCTGGAAGCGGAATGGATCGAACGCCACGTTCCCGTTAGAGGCTTCCTTACGTGCCATCCCCACAATGATTCTATCTAGGATCCTACCTTGATACAAACGGTTTGTTAGCTCTAAGGCCGGCTTGATTTTCTTGCATACTTAATGTTCTGATTAGACGTCTTACAGTAGGGTAAAATGGGATGGGAGATAAAATGGGATCTTGACGTTATCTTGGGTAAGCTCCTATGCAAAGCCACCCTATTGAGAAAGGGATCTAACTAATGAAAGTGAGGTCTCATTCTGATTTGTTCTTAAGGAACCAACACTTTGCTCATGTGACAGGCTTCCAGGTGGGGTTAAAGATCAACACGTATGTTTTTTCAATCGTGCTACTGGCTGTTTCGCTTTTGCTGCTAGCCAAGGCTCACTGGAAAAGTCGATATTCAGCACGTTGCCGTAAACAGCTGAACATTGCTGAGAGGCCGCCGTGAGATGATCATCGAGAAGGTGCGGGCTATCGATAAGGAAAGAAGGTCAGCTACAGCTGTTGGATTTGCTAAACAGTGTGCTTGGTCGTGCTGGGAAGAGTCGGAACAGTAAAAACATCCGCTGCCTAACCCTTGCTCTCATCGAGCTATCGCAAATCAGTTTCCTCCTCAGATCGATCAATGACCTCCTCCCTACAACAACAAACCTTAAACAATGGGCCATCATCGACGGCGACACTTGCCGTGCTTCTATTAAAACACATGCCACCTTAGAGCATTTGTTAGCAGCTTGTGATAGCTCACTGCAGAAGTACACTTGGAGACACAACTTAGTGTTGACGGTTCTCAACATCACACAGGTTCTCGACATCAAGTTTCCCGACATCACAAAGACCAGCTAAGGAAGAACCTAACCAAGTCATCAAGTTCCACCGCAATCATCACACAGTGCTTCATGCAACTCAGCTTGTATTGACCAAGGATGCCGTTTGTGTATTACCCCCCTGAAACTGCACCTGGCAGAGAACTGAGTTGCGCTCCTTGGGACGCCCTTTGTATTCTCCATGCTTGCTGCTACGACGCCTGGAAAGGCATCACGTAGTGGCATCTTCCACTGGCGGCGCAGGAACTGTAGTCCCGTAGATAGCCGCGAAACTACAACACTTCCTGGGCAATGGCTGATGAGGATGATGGCTTGGAGTTGGCAATTTAAGTCTGCATGATATACTCTCTTAGTGTATTCTGCATAATTTAGCCCGGTATGAGACACAACGCGTTTTGTCCATTACGGCGCACTGAAAAACTCGATTTTCCGAAAGTTGCAGCGAACTGCTTTTATCAGCTGTTTTAGTACGATTTTGATGTTCAAGTCTAAGTAATGTACGACGCAACTTACATTTTGTCCATGATGAGTCACTGGAAAACTCAATTTTCAAAAACTTCCTGTGAAGAGCTCAATTCTCTTGATTTACGATGATTCCCATGTCCTTAACGTTTTAGCCGCATACAAAGGAAACTGCATTTTCTCCATGTTGTCATGTAAAAACTCGACTTTAGGAAAGTTTCCCTGAACAGCTAAAATCATCTCTTGCGTTATGAATTCGACGGCCGTACTGCATTCTGTAATTTGTTGCGCTGTACCGACATAAAATGCACTTTCTAGATAATGACTCACTGGAAAATATTGATTTTCCGAAATTTGTCCGAAACCCTTTAAATCCCCTGTTTTTCAATGATTTTTGTGTGCGTAGTACATCCTCTAAGTTTTCGCCGTACGCAAAAGGAAAACGACTTTTCGCCATTACCATTAACCAGGAAACGTGATTTCCTAAAAGTTGCCGGAAACAGCCCAATTCTTTTGTTTTATGATGATTTTGACGTCTGTAGTAAATTCTACAAGTTAGGGGGCTGTACCGACATAAAGCGCATTTTCTACAATATGAGACACTGGAAAAGTCTATTTTCCGCACGTTGCCTTGAACAGCTCTAATCACTTGTTTTATTTTGACTTCCATGTCTGTAGTACATTCTATATCTTTAAGTCCCAACTCACGGAAAATGCGTTTAGTCTTTTATGGCGCACTGAAAAACAGCATTTTTAGAAAGTTGGCGTGAACAGCTTTTAACACCTGCCCTTATGATGATTGCGATGCCTTGAAGTTCCAGCCGTGTACGACGCAAAGAATTTTGTCTGAGATGAGTAAATGGCAGTTTTTAGAAAATGTAGAAAATAAGTTTTCAGGTCTGTAGGGATTTTCCTTAAGTTGTCGATACAGTGCAAGACTTACAGAATGTACTACAAACATCCAATTCATCATAAAACAGGTGATTTCAGCTGTTCCCGACAACTTATGGAAAATCAGGTTTTTCTGTGACCCATAATGGAGAAAATGCATTTTGCTTTGTATACAACTAAAAGGTGAAGGATGCATTACGGAGATTGAAATATTCGTAAAGCAGATGAATTAAGCTGTTTACGGTAACTTTCGGAAAATTGATTTTTCTAGTGACTCAATCTAGAAACTGTGTTTTATGTCGATACAGCGCTAAAACTTACAGAATGTACTACAGACATCGAAGTCGTCATAAAACGGGGGATTTCAGCTGTTCCCGTTAACATTTGGAAAATCAAGTTTTCCAGTAACCCATAATGACGAAAATGCATTTTCCTTTGTATGCCGCTAAAACGTGAAGGATGCATTACGCAGATTGAAGTCTTCGTAAAGCAGATCAATACAGCTGTTCACAGTAACTTTTGGAGAATCGAGTGTTTTAGTGACCCATAATAGACACAACGTGTTTTGCGTCTTACCAGACCAATCTTAATGAATGTACTACACGGATGGAAATCACCATAAAACCGGTTACTTGAGCAGTTTACAGAAACTTTCAGTAAATCAAGTTTCCCATTGACCCATGATGGAGACATTGGCTTTCGGTGAGTTGAGCTGTTCACAGTAACTTTTGGAAAATCGAGTTTTTAGTGACTCAGTCTAGAGAGTGCGTTTTATGTCGATATAGCGCTTAAACTTACAGAATGTTCCTTGCAACTTTTGGAAAATCGACTGTTCGAGTGACTCATAATAGACGAAATGCGATTCGCGTCTTACCGGACCAAACTTGCAAAATGTACTGCACGGATAAAAATAAGCATAAAACCGGTTACTTGAGCAGTTAAGGGCAACTTTCAGAAAATCAAGGTTCACAGTGATCCATAATGGCGAAAATGCATTTTCCTTTGTATGCTGCTAAAGCGTAAAAGGATGCACTTCGGAGATAGAAATCTTCGTAAAGCGGATGAATTAAGCTGTTCAAAGTAACTTTAGGGAAATTGAACTTTCCAGCGACTCAATCTACAAAGTGCGTTTTATGCCGATAGAGAATGTACTACAGACATCAAAGTCATCGTAACACAGGTGATTTTAGCTGTTCCCGACAACTTTTGGAAAATCGAGCGTTCTAGTGACCCATAATAGACAAAGTGCGTTTTGCGTCCTACAGGACCAAAGCTGCAAAATGTACTACACGGATGGAAATCACCATAAATTCGGTTACTTTAGCAGTTTAGTGCAACTTTCAGAAAATCAAGCTTCTCAGTGACCCATAATGGGGAAAAGGCTTTTTCCTTTGTATGCCCCTAAAACGTAAAGGACGCACTTCGGAGATCGAAATCTTCGTAAAGCGGATGAATTAAGCTGTTCACAGAAACTTTTGGAAAATCGAGTTTTCCAGTGACCCATAATAGACAAAATGCGTTTTAATTCTCACCGAACCAAAGTTGCGAAACGTACTACACGGATGCCAATCACCAAGACCGGTTACTTGAGCAGTTTACGGGAACATTCAGGAAATCGAGTTTCCAAGTGCCCCATGATGGAGAAAATGGGCTTTCGTTTCCATACCGCTAAAATTTGGACGATGCACTACTGATATCGAATCACCGTAAAACGGGTGAATTCAGCTATTCACAGTAACTTTTGGAGATTTGAGTTTTTTAGTTACTCAATCTAGAAAGTGCGTTTTATGTCGAAAAAGTGCTGAAACTTACAGAATGTACTACAGACATCGAAGTCATCATAAAACAGGTGATTTCAGCTGTTCCCGGCAACTTTTAAAAAAATCGAGTTTTCCAGTGTTCCATAATGAAAAAAATGTGTTTTGCGTCTTACCAGACCCAAACTTCCAAAATGTACTACACGGATGGAAATCATCCTACAACAGGTGATTTCAGCTGTTCCTGACAATTTTTGGAAAATCAAGTTTTCTAGTGACCCATAATGGATTAAATGCATTTTCCTTGAAATAACGCTAAAATATGAAGGATGTATTACGGGGATTGAAATCTTATTAAAGCGGATAAACTAATATGTTCACACTAACTTTTGGAAACTTGAGTTTTCTAGTGACTCAACCTAGAAAGTGCCTGCTATGTCGATACAGCGCTAACACTTACAGAATGTACTACAGACATCAAAGTCATCATAAAACAGGTAATTTGAGCTGTTCCCGACAACTTTTGGAAAATCTAGCGTTTGAGTGACCCATAATAGACAAAGTGCGTTTTGCGTCTTACCAGTCCACACCTTCAAAACTTACTACATGAATGGAAATCACCATAAAACTAGTTACTTGAGCAGTTCAGGGTAATTTTCAGAAAACCAAACTTCTCAGTGATCCATAAAGGGAAAATGCATTTTCCATTCTATGCCGCTAAAACATAAACGATGCACTTCGGAGATCGCAACCTTCGTAAAGCCGATGAATTAAGCTGTTCACAGTAATGTTTGGAAAATTGAGTTTTCCACTGACTCAATCTAGAAAGTGGGTCTTATGTCGATATAGCGCTAAGACTTACAGAATGTACTACAGACATCGAAGTTATCATAAAACAGCCGATTACAGCTGTTCCCGGCAACTTTTGGAAAATAAAGTTTGCCAGTGAACCATGATGGAGAAAACGCGCTTTCGTTTCTATGCCGCTAAACCTTGAAGGATGCACTACGGAAATCGAAATCATCGTAAAACGGGTGAATTGAGCTGTTCACAGTAACTTTGAAAAATCGAGGTTTTTAGTGACTCAATGGAGAGAGTGTGTTTTATGTCGATACAGTGCTTAAACTTACAGAATGCACTACAGACACCCGATTCATCCTACAACAGGTGATTTCAGCTGTTCCTGACAATTTTTGGAAAATCAAGTTTCCTAGGGACCCATAATGGATTAAATGCATTTTCCTTGAAATAACGCTAAAATATGAAGGATGTATTACGGGGATTGAAATCTTATTAAAGCAGATAAACTAATATGTTCACACTAACTTTTGGAAACTTGAGTTTTCTAGTGACTCAACCTAGAAAGTGCCTGCTATGTCGATACAGCGCTAACACTTACAGAATGTACTACAGACATCAAAGTCATCATAAAACAGGTAATTTGAGCTGTTCCCGACAACTTTTGGAAAATCTAGCGTTTGAGTGACCCATAATAGACAAAGTGCGTTTTGCGTCTTACCAGTCCACACCTTCAAAACTTACTACATGAATGGAAATCACCATAAAACTAGTTACTTGAGCAGTTCAGGGTAATTTTCAGAAAACCAAACTTCTCAGTGATCCATAAAGGGAAAATGCATTTTCCATTCTATGCCGCTAAAACATAAACGATGCACTTCGGAGATCGCAACCTTCGTAAAGCCGATGAATTAAGCTGTTCACAGTAATGTTTGGAAAATTGAGTTTTCCACTGACTCAATCTAGAAAGTGGGTCTTATGTCGATATAGCGCTAAGACTTACAGAATGTACTACAGACATCGAAGTTATCATAAAACAGCCGATTACAGCTGTTCCCGGCAACTTTTGGAAAATCAAGTTTTCCAGTGACCACTAAAGGAGAAAAAGCATTTTCCTTTGTATGCTGTTCAAAAGGAAAGGATGCACTACGGAAATCGAAATCATCGTAAAACGGGTGAATTGAGCTGTTCACAGTAACTTTGCAAAATCCAGTTTTTCAGTGACTCAATGGAGAGAGTGTGTTTTATGTTGATACAGCACTAAAACTTACAGAATGTCCTACAAACATCGAAGTCATCATAACACAGGTGATTTTAGCTGTTCCCGACAACATTTGGAAAATCGAGCTTTCTAGTGACACATAATAGAGAAAGTGCGTTTTCCATCTTACAGGACCAGACCTGGAAAATGTACTACACGGATGGAAATCCGCATAAAACCGGTTACTTTAGCAGTTTAGGGCAACATTGAGAAATCTAGGTTCTCAGTGACCCATAATAGAGTAAATGCATTTTCGTTTGCATGCCGCTGAAAGGTGAAGGACGGATTGCCGAGATTGAAATCTTCGTAAAGCCGATGAATTAAGCTGTTCACAGATCACTTTTTAAAAAATGAGCTTTCCAGTGACTTAATCGAGAGAGTGCGATTTATGTGGATACAGTGCTAAAACTTACTGAATGTAGTACAGACATAGAAGTCATCATAAAACAGGTGATTCCAGCTGTTCCCGGCAACTTTTTGAAACTCAAGTTTTCCAGTGACCGGTACTGGCGAAAATGCATTTTCCTTGGTATGCCGCTAAAACGTGAAGGATGTATTACCGAGATTGAAATCTTCGTAAGGCGGATGAATGAAGCTGTTTACAGTAACTTTTGGAAAATCAAGTTTATCAGTGTCTAGAGAGTGCGTTTTATGTCGATACAGCCAGAAAACTTACAGAATGTACTACAGACATCGAAGTGATCATAAAATGGGTGATTTCAGCTGTTCCTTGAACCTTTTGGAAAATCGACTGTCCTAGTGACCCATAATAGACTAAATGCGATTTCCATCTTACTGGACAAAAGTTGAAAAATATACTACACCGACGGAAATCACCATAAAACCAGTTACTTGAGCAGTTTAGGGCAACTTTCAGAAAATCAAGCTTGACAGTGACCCATATTGGCGAAAATGCATTTTCCTTTGTATGCCGCTAAAACGTTAAAGGATACACTTCGGGGATCGAAATCTTCGTAAAGCGGATGTCGACAAAATGTTGAAACTTAATGTTGGAACTCATCATAAAACAGGTGATTTCAGCTGTTCCCGGCAACTTTTAAAAAATCGAGTTTTCCAGTGTTCCATAATAAACAAAATGTGTTTTGCGTCTTACCGGACCCAAACCTCCAAAATGTACTACACGGATGGAAATCATCATGAGACCGGTTACTTGAGCAGTTTACGGGAACTTTCAGGAAATCAAGTTTCCCAGTGAGCCATGATGGAGAAACCGCGCTTTCGTTTCTATGCCGCTAAACCTTGAAGGATGCACTTCGGAAATCGAAATCATCGTAAAACGGGTGAATTGAGTTGTTTACAGTAACTTTTGGAAAATCGAGTTTTCCAGTGACCCATAATAGACAAAATACGTTTTAATTCTCACCGAACCAAAGTTGCGAAATGTACTACACGGATGCAAATCACCAAGACCGGTTACTTGAGCAGTTTACGGGGACATTCAGGAAATCGAGTTTCCTAGTCCCCCATGATGGAGAAAATGGGCTTTCGTTTCCATACAGGTGATTTCAGCTGTTCCCGGCAACTTTTAAAAAAATCGAGTTTTCCAGTGTTCCATAATGAACAAAATGTGTTTTGCGTCTTACCGGACCCAAACTTCCAAAATGTATACGTACTACACGGATGGAAATCATTATGAGACCGGTTACTTGAGCAGTTTATGGGAACTTTCAGGAAATCAAGTTTCCCAGTGAGCCATGATGGAGAAAACGCGCTTTCGTTTCTATGCCGCTAAACCTTGAAGGATGCACTACGGAAATCGAAATCATCGTAAAACGGGTGAATTGAGCTGTTCACAGTAACTTTGAAAAATCGAGGTTTTTAGTAACTCAATCGAGAGAGTGTGTTTTATGTCGATACAGTGCTTAAATTTACAGAATGCACTACAGACACCGAAGTCATCCTACAACAGGTGATTTCAGCTGTTCCTGACAATTTTTGGAAAATCAAGTTTTCTAGTGACCCATAAGGGATAAAATGCATTTTCCTTGAAATAACGCTAAAATATGAAGGATGTATTACGGGGATTGAAATCTTATTAAAGCAGATAAACTAATATGTTCACACTAACTTTTGGAAACTTGAGTTTTCTAGTGACTCAACCTAGAAAGTGCCTGTTATGTCGATACAACGCTAACACTTACAGAATGTACTAAAGACATCAAATTCATCATAAAACAGGTGATTTGAACTGTTCCCGACAACTTTTGGAAAAACTAGCGTTTGAGTGACCCATAATAGACAAAGTGCCTTTTGCGTCTTACCAGTCCACACCTTCAAAACTTACTACACGAATGGAAATCACCATAAAACTAGTCACTTGAGCAGTTCAGGGTAATTTTCAGAAAATCAAACTTCTCAGTGATCCATAAAGGGAAAATGCATTTTCCATTCTATGCCGCTAAAACATAAAAGATGCACTTCGGAGATCGCAACCTTCGTAAAGCGGATGAATTAAGCTGTTCACAGTAACGTTTGGAAAATTGAGTTTTCCACTGACTCAATCTAGAAAGTGGGTCTTATGTCGATACAGCGCTAAGACTTACAGAATGTACTACAGACATCGAAGTTATCATAAAACAGCCGATTACAGCTGTTCCCGGCAACTTTTGGAAAATCAAGTTTTCCAGTGACCACTAAAGGAGAAAAAGCATTTTCCTTTGTATGCCGTTCAAAAGGAAAGGATGCACTACGGAAATCGAAATCATCGTAAAACGGGTGAATTGAGCTGTTCACAGTAACTTTGCAAAATCGAGTTTTTCAGTGTCTCAATCGAGAGAGTGTTTTATGTTGATACAGCACTAAAACTTACAGAATGTCCTACAAACATCGAAGTCATCATAACACAGGTGATTTTAGCTGTTCCCGACAACATTTGGAAAATCGAGCGTTCTAGTGACCCATAATAGAGAAAGTGCGTTTTCCATCTTACAGGATCAGACCTGGAAAATGTACTACACGAATGGAAATCCGCATAATACCGGTTACTTTAGCAGTTTAGGGCAACATTCAGAAATTAAGGTTCTCAGTGTCTCAATCTAGAGAATGCGTTTTATGTGGATACAGTGCTAAGACTTACTCAATGTAGTACAGACATAGAAGTCATCATAAAACAAGTGATTCCAGCTGTACCCGGCAACGTTTTGAAATTCAAGTTTTCCAGTGACCGGTACTGGATTTTTCTTGGTATGCCGCTAAAACGTGAAGGATGCATTACGGAGATTGAAATCTTCGTTAGGCGGATGAATTAAGCTGTTCACAGTTACTTTTAGGAAAATGAATTTTCTAGTGACTCAATCTTTAAAGTGCGTTTGATGTCGATACAGTGATAAATCTTACAGAATATACTACAGACATCAAAGTGATCATAAATCAGGTGAGTTCAGGTGTTCCCGGCAACGTTTGGATAATCGAGTGTCCAAGTTACTCATGATAGACAAAAGGTGTTTTGCTTCTTGCCGCACCAAACTTAGAGAATGTAGTACACGGATGGATTGAGATGTTAGTTACTCAATCTAGAAAGTGCGTTTTATGTCGAAAAAGTGCTGAAACTTACAGAATGTACTACAGACATCGAAGTCATCACAAAACAGGTGATTTCAGCTGTTTTGTGATGAGAGAGTTTTCCAGTGTTTCATAATAAACAAAATGTGTTTTGCGTCTTACCGGACCCAAACTTCCAAAATGTACTACACGGATGGAAATCATCATGAGACCGGTTACTTGAGCAGTTTACGGGAACTTTCAGGAAATCACGTTTCCCAGTGAGCCATGATGGACAAAACGCGCTTTCGTTTCTATGCCGCTAAACCTTGAAGGATGCACTACAGAAATCGAGATCATCGTAAAACGGGTGAATTGAGCTGTTTACAGTAACTTTTGGAAAATCGAGTTTTTCAGTGACTTAATCGAGAGAGTGTGTTTTATGTCGATACAGTGCTTAAACTTAGAGAATGTACTACAGACACCGAAGTCATCCTAAAACAGGTGATTTCAGCTGTTCCCGACAATTTTTGGAAAATCAATTTTTCCAGTGACCGATATTAAAGCAAATTCATTTTCCTTTGTATGCCTCTAAAACGTGAAGGATGCATTAAGGAGATTGAAATCTTATTAAACCGGATGAACTATGCTGTTCAGAGTAACTTTTTGAAAATTGAGTTTTCTAGTGACTCAATCTAGTAAGTACGTTTTATGTTGATCCAGCGGTAAAACGTACAGAATGTATTACAGAAATCGAAGTCATCATAACCGATGTGATTTCAGCTGTTCCCGACATTTTTTGGAAAATTGAGCGTTCCAGTGACCCGTAATAGACAAAGTGCGTTTTGCATCTTACTGCACAAAACTTACAGAATGTACTACACGAATGGAAATCACCATAAGACCGGTTACTTGAGCAGGTTACGGGAATTTTCAGGAAATCCAGTTTCCCAGGTGATCCATGATGGAGACAATGGCTTTCGTTTCGATACTGCTAAAACTTGGAGGATGGACTACAGAAGTCGAAATGATCGTAAAACGGGCGATTCGAGCTGTTCACAGTAACTTTTGGAAAATCGAATTTTTCAATGACTAAGTCTAGAAAGTGCGTTTTAGTTCAATACAGCGCTAAAACTTACACAATGTGCTAAATACATCGAAGTCATCATAAAAAAGGGGAATTGAGCTGTTTCCGACAACTTTTGGAAAATCAAATTTTCCAGTGAACCATAATGGGGCAAATGCATTCTCCTTTGTATGCCGTTAAAAGGTCAAGGATGCATTACGGGGATTGAAATCTTGTTAAAGCGGATGAACTAAGCTGTTCATAGTAACTTTTGCAAAATTGAGTTTTCTAGTGACCCAATCTAGAAAGTGCGTTTTATGTTGATACAGCGGTAATACTTACAGAATGTACTACAAACATCGAAGTCATAATTAACAGGTGATTTCAGCTGTTGCCGGCAAGTTTTGGATAATCCAGTGTTCTCGTGACCCATAATAGAGAAAACGTGTTTTGTGTCTTACCGGACCAAACTTAGAGAATGTACTACACGGATGGAAATCACCATAAAACCGGTTACTTGACCAGTTTACGGGAACTTTGAAGAAGTCAAGTTTCCCAGTGACCCATGATGGAGACATTTTCTTTCCTTTGTATACTGCTAAAACTTGGAGGATGCACTACGGATATCGAAATCGTCGTAAAACGGGTGAATTGAGCTGTACACAGTAACTTTAAGAAAATCGAGTTTTTTCAGTGACTCAGTCTAGAGGGTGCGTTTTATGTAGCTACAGCGCTAAATCTTACAGAATGTACTACAGAGATCGAAGTCATCATAAAACAGGTAATTTCCAGGTAATTTCAGCTGTTCCTTGGGACTTTTGGAAAATCGACTGTTCCAGGGACCCATAATAGACGAAATGCGATTTGCGTCTTACGGGACCAAGCTATCGAAATGTACTACAAGGATGGAAATCACCATAAAACCGGTTACTTGAGCAGTTAACGACAACTTTCAAAAATCAAGTTTGCCAGTGACCCAGAGTGGGAAAAATTTATTTTCCTTTGTATCCCGCTAAAACGTAAAGGACGCACTTCGGAGATCGAAGTCTTTGTAAAGGGGATGAATTAAGGTGTTCCCGGCAACTATTGGAAATTCGGCATTTCCAGTGAGCCATAATAGATAGAATGCGTTTTTTTTTTTTACTGAACCAAACTTGCAAAATGTATTACACAGATGGAAATCACCATAAGACCAGTTACTTGAGTAGTTTGCGGGAACATTCAGGAAATCTAGTTTCCTAGTGACCCATGATGGACAAAATGGGCTTTCGTTTCCATACCGTTAAAATTTGGACGATGTATTACGGAAATCGAATCAGCGTAAAACGGGATACAGCACTAAAACTTACGGAATGTACTACAGATATAGAAGTCATCATAAAACAGGTGATTTCAGCTGTTCCCGGCAACTTTTGGAAAATCGAGTTTTCGAGTGACGCATAATAGACAAAATGTGCTTTGCGTCTTACGGTACTAAACTTCCAAAATGTACTGCACTTATGGAAATCACCATAAGACCGCTTACTTGAGCAGTTGACGGGAACTTTCAGGAAATCAAGTTTCCCAGTGACCCGTGATTGAGAAAATCCGCTTTCGATTCTATGACGTAAATCGAAATCATCGTAAAACGGGTAAATTGAGCTGTTCACAGTAACTTTTGGAAAATCGAGTTTTTCATTGACTCAATCGAGAGAGTGTGTTTTATGTCCATACAGTGCTTAAACTTATAGAATATACTACGGACACCGAAGTCATCACAAAACACCTGATTTCAGTAGTTCCTGGCAACCTTTGGAAAATCGAGTGTTCCAGTGACCCATAATAGATGAAATGCGTTTTGCGTCTTACCGGACCAAACTTGCAAAATGTACTGCACGGATGGAAATCACCATAAAACCGGTTACTTGAGCATCTAGGGCAACTTTTAGAAAATCAAGCTTCCCAGTGACCCCTAATGGTGAAAATGCATTTTCCTTTGTGTGCCGCTAAAACATAAAAGATGCATTACGGAGATTGAAATCTTGGTAAAGCGGATGAATTAAGCTGTTCACACTAAGTACAGACATCGACGTCATCATAAAACAGGTGATTTTAGCTGTTCGGGACAACTTTTGGAAAATCTAGCGTTCTAGTGACCCATACATAATAGACAAAGTGCGTTTTGCGTCTTACTACACCAAACTTACAGAATGTTCTACACGGATGGAAATCACCATAAAAGCGGTTACTTGAGTAGGTTACGGGAACTATCAGGAAATCAAGTTTCCATGATGGAGACATTGGCTTTCGTTTCTATACCGCTAAAACTTGGAGGATGCACTACGTAAATCGAAATCATCGTAAAATGGGAGATTTGAGATGTTCACAGTAACTTTTGGAAAATCGAGTTTTCACAGTTTACACTTGGAGGATGCGCTACGGAAATCAAAACCATCGTAATACGGGTGAATTGAGCTGTTCACAGTAACTTTTGGAAAATCGAGGTTTTTAGTGACTCAATTTAGAAATGCATGTTCCCTCGTATGCCGCTAAAACGTGAAGGATGCATTACAGAGATTGAAATCTTCGTAAGGGGGATGAATTAACCTGATCACAGTAACTTTTGCAAATTGAGTTTTCCACTGACTCAATGTAGAAGGTGCGTTTTATTTCGATACAATGCTAAAACCAACTGTTCCCTGCAACTTTTGGAAAATCGAGTTTCCTAGTTTCCCATAATAGACAAAATGCGTTTTACGTCTTACCGAACAAAACTTACAGAAGAACTACACGGACGGAAATCACCATAAGAGCGGTTACTTCAGCAGTTTACGGGAACTCTCAGGAAATGAAGTTTCCCAGTGACCCATTATAGAGAAAATGCGCTTTCGTTTCTATGCTGCTAAAAATTAGAGGATGGACGACGGACATCGAAATCGTCGTAAAACGGGTGAATTGAGCTGTTCACAGTAACATTTAGAAAATCGAGTTTTTCAGTTACTCAACCTAGAAAGTGCGTTTTATGTCGATACAGCGCTAAAACTTACAGAATGTACTACAGACATCGAAGTCCTCATAAACAGGTGGTCATCATAGAACAGCTGTTCTCGGCATTTTTTGGAAAATTGACTGTTCCAGTGACCCATACTAGACAAAATGTGTTTTGCGTCTTACCGGATCAAACTTGCGAAATGTACTACAAGGATGGAAATCACCATAAAACCGGTTAGTTGAGCAGTTTAGGGCAACTTTCAGAAAATCAAGCTTCTCAGTGACTCATAATGGCAAAACTGCATTTTCCTTTCCATGCCGCTAAAACGTAAATGATGCACTTCGGAGATTTTAGAACAAATTATTTCAAGAGCAAATTGCAGTCTACTTAGATATCAGTTTACTCAGATTTCAGTCAACTCAGATTTCAGAACAAATTGCAGTCTACTCAGTTCAATTACCATTATAAATCATCTCTTGCATGATAATCCCGACGACCGTGCAAGTTTTAGCACTGTACTGACATAAAACGCACTATCTAGATTATGTGTCACTAGAAAACTCGATTTTCCACAAGTTACTGTGAACAGCTCAATTCACCTGTTTTACGATGATTTCGATATCTGTAGTGCATCCCCCACGTTTTAGCAGCATACAAGGAAAATGCATTGTGTTCATCATAGGTCACTGGGAAACTTGATTTTCTGAAAGTTGCCGTAAACTGCTCAAATCGGTGTTTTCCATCCGTGTAGTACATTCTGCAAGTTTTGTCCGGTAAGACGCAAAACGCTCATGCTGTGGTTAGTCATAAGACAAGAAGCCATGGACTTGATAATGGTGCCTTCAAAGTTTGTAGTACTTTCTGCAAGTTTCATCGCTGTATCGGGTTAAAAAAACACTCAATTTTCCAAAAGTTACTGTGAACAGCTTAATTTATCCGCTTTAAGAAGATTTCAGTCTCCGTAATGCATCCTTTACGTTTTCGCGGCATACAAAGAAAAATGCATTTTCTCCATCATGGGTCACTGGAAAACTTGATTTTCCAAAAGTTGTCGGGAACAGCTGAAATCACCTGTGTTTTTCATCCTTTCGATGTCTGTAGTACATTCTTAAGGTTTTATCGCTGTACTGCTATGAAGAGTGACTGGAAAACTCGATTTTCCAAACCTTGCCTGCAAGAGCCTAAATCAAATGTTTTATGATGATTTTGATGTCTTTATTACATTCTGCAAGTCTTAGTCCGGTACGTTGCAACACACATTTTGTCCATGATGAGGCACTGGAAAACTCAATTTTTGGAAAGTTGCTGTGAACAGCTTAAATCATCTCTTGTATGATGATTTCGACGTCCGTAATACACTGTGCAAGTTTCAGCACTGTACCGACATAAATGCACTCTCTTGGTTATGAGTCACAGAAAAACTCGACTGTCAAAAAATTACTGTGTAAAGCTCAGTTCACCCGTTTTACGATGATTTTGATGTCCCTAGTCATCCTCCAAGTTTTTTGCGCCATACAAACGAAAACGCGTTTTCTCCATTATGGGTCACTTGGAAACTTGATTTTCTGAAAGTTGAAAAAAAAGCTGCTCAATTTACCTGTTTTATGGTGGTTTCCATCCCTATAGTACAAACATGTCTTACCACAGCCTGACGGACCCACTAAGGGATACTTGAGGGGGTGTGAAATCGGAAGGGTGGACTGATCATTTCAACAACAACAAGATGATTTCGATGTCTGTAGCTTATTCCCTAAGTTTTAGTCCTCTAAGTCTATTTTTTTTGGTGCCCTGCAACAGGTTTCGGCGAAAAAATCGCGTCCACATGTGTGGGAACGCTGGGTCGCTTTCTCGCTCGGCTTATAGGCTTCTATGAAATCTGGCAGTTGGACTGGAGACACGCTGGACGTTTTCGTTCCACTTTGCACCTGTTGCGTCCCTGTTCATCGTAGCGGGTTGAAACAATGTACACACATAGCTTGTCCCAGAGACGTCTGTAAGACTGCGGATCCCATGGTTATGATCTTTCTCGTAGAGCAGGTTTTGTTTGTCCGAGGGAGGAATTGTTCCAGCCCGTCGTACCCGATCTAATAAAGTGGTTAAGAACCGTGAGAGACTGGACTTGTGACTATGATTAACCCTTCCCTAGCCTAGCAAGTTAGCTTTGTAAGTCACGTGCCCTTCTTCAGAACAACCCTCGCCTACAAGGTTTAGCTCTCGCAGACGCCTACCCTTGTAATTCAGTTCAAGTAGATGTTCTCATCGGTGCAGATTACTACTACTCATTTGTAGCTGAGATACACAAGAGAGGACCAACTGCTAATTCATTGATTGCCGTAAAATCTCATCTAAAGAGTCTAAGGAGTCCGAATTTTCAGCTGAGGAGATGAAACAGGCAGAGTTAAAGTGCTGTATGTGGATTCAAGAAGAGGTCTATTAAGAAGACTACGAGCAGTTGAAGGCCGGAAGAACACCACCCAGCAGTAGGCGCTTCCTAAAGCTAGACCCTTGTTACGACAAAGAAGACAAGGCGATTAGAGTGGGTGGAAGATTACAGTTCGCCGACCTTCCTGACGAGAACAAGCACCAAATAATCTTGCCGCATAAACATCCAGCAGTTGCAAAGTTGATACGAGATGTACCACATAGATGCTGCATGCCGGTTTAGAAACTGTACTATCAGTCTTGCGACAGAATCTTTGGCTAACGAAGGAAGACGTGAGGTCACACGTGTCATCAGGAGATGTGTGCCTTGCCAGAGACAGCGAGTCGGACCTTGCAAACAGAACATGGGATCACTACCCGAGGAAAAAGTGTCAACCTCCTTACCAGTTGTACACATTGGTACTGACTTTGCATGACCCTTATAGGTAAAAGTGTCAAGTGTCAAGAAAGCATACGAATGTGTGTTCACGCGTGCGTCGTCGCGTATGGGTCACTTGGAGCTTATAAATGGCCAAACGACAGATGTATTTCTGCAAGCCTTCAGTAGCATGACAAATCGCAGAGGTGTTTGCCATACAGTGTGGTCACACAATGCAAAAACCTTTAGAACCGCAAGTAGGGAAATTTAGAAGTTGTATGACAAGCCAAAGTCACAGAGCCAGTCGCTGTGGGACGCTTTGAATCAAGATTGAGTCAAGCCAGAGTTAAGTAGATTAAGTAGAGATTCATCAAAGAACACTCGCCAGAAATAGAATCAGCCGCCACACAAGCCAGTCATGAAGAAGAAGTTAATGTACATGGTGGGGAGAAGTTGCAGTCGAATGTTGTTCCCGCTTAGAGTTTACCTGTTCCTGAACCGAGACCCAGTGCAACCTCATTTAGGGTTAGAACCCTCTGTTGAGCCGCCCTCCCTCTGGTTGAGTCCCCCTCTCTAGTTTAGTCGAGCCGCCCTCTCTTGGTTGAGCCGCCCTCTTTTGTGGTTGAGCCACCCTCTTTTGTGGTTGAGCCGCCCTCTTTTGTGGTTGAACCCCCCTCTTTTTTAGGTCGAGCCGCCCTCTTGTCGAGTTCCCCTTCCGTGATTTCGTTTGGGAACGGGTTGTTTTTGCGTTAGATCAGTGTAGTTTTGAGGGAATAAGGTCTGGATAATGTCTGGTAAAGGGTTGGTCTGTGTTTTAAATTTGGTAGCAAAATATTAAATTTTGTTGATGCTATTGCTTCGTAAACTTTGTTGTTGCATATCTATCCCATAATTTTAAAAGAAGTGGTTTTTCTTCTTTTCAGGCAAGAACTACATCTCGTCTAAGAGTGGTGAAAATTTGACGTCTTTAACCCTTGAGTTTAGATATTTTATTGAATTTAAATTTTTGCCATTGCATGTTTTGCTTAATTGCAAATGTTTGAGGAAGAAAAACTTTTCAGGACCAGGAAATTTATTCTAGGCAAGTTGTTTCTAGATCTTGTTTAAGCAGAAGGGTAGTTTTTTTCGTGACGAAAGTTTGAAACTGTTTTTAAGTTGGTGGAGTTATGGTCGAAAATGCTGGTCAAACTCCTTCTTTAAAAGACCAAATTTTGCGCAAAGAAGTGGCTGTGTTTAAATGTACGTATCTTCTCTACGTTTTAGAACCTGATTTTGAGATTCACACCTATGTTGCTCTATGTGATATACCATCATTAAAACGGAAACGAAAGTCCGGACACTTAATAAGCGAACAGTTACATCACCTTAAAGTTAGGATATAAAGTCAATAGGCGCCACTTGGATTTAAGTCAAACGTGGATATGTGTGACATATTACACAGGACATGACATTGGAGATAGTCATTGACATTGACATTGGACATTGACATTGACATTGACATTGGCATTGACATTGGACATTGACATTGGACATTGACATTGACATTGGACATTGACATTGACATTGGTTTTCTGGTCCCCCACTCACTGTCTGTTTTGCGAGGGTATTACTCAGAGACTTGATACTGTCAAAGCAGTACCAAAAGCCATTCAGAGGGTAGCATCGAGTGCCCAACTTGACTCATTGTGGCCAGATGTTGGACATTGGAGATAGTCATTGACATTGACATTGGACATTGACATTGGACATTGACATTGACATTGACACTGGACATTGACATTGACATTGGTTTCCTGGTCCCCCACTCACTGTCTTTTTTGCGAGGGTATTACTCAGAGACTTGATACTGTCAAAGCAGTACCAAAGCCATTCAGAGGGTAGCATCAAGTGACCAACTTGACTCATTGTGGCCAGATGTTGCTTCATAGCTAAGTGGTCGAACATTTCAACGGCTTGAGTGGCACCAGGAATGTCGTTTTATAGACACGTTTTAGAGACACAGCAGGGGGCAATTCATTGTTTCGTGGGGGCACTCCCCAGGGGTTGGTTACCCCAGCTCGTGTTTTATCCCAGACGAATAACTGAAATTGCTTTTACAATGTTTGAAGTTCATTTTGCCAATACATTGGATGGTGTGTCATGAGATTACCACTCTCACTCATTGTTGCCAGGCTTCGCATCGGATGACTTTTGATGAGGTTCCCTGGTCCCCCCAAATTCCTTTTTTTGTGTTTTTTTATTCTAATTTTTTTTTTCTATGATATATAAATGTCAACCCAGCATCCTTCATAGCATCCATCCGTCATAAATGCCAATGCAACATCCATGTATAAAGCCTTGAGGCTTACTTCCTTCTCTTCGGTCTTCTCTTTTGAAAGATGTTTTTCACTTTGTTTCTGATTCGATCAAAGCTGTTATCTTCTAAGATTTGCTGGAGTTGTGGAGTTGAACTGAAAATTTTTGTGATCTCAGGATTTCGTGGGCATTTCTCATATTTAGAGAGAGCTTCGTCAATTAGTTTCGTGTCCTCCTCGTCCCAGTCTAATCTTGCACTTTGTAGAGATCCATGCCCTGATGTCGTCTCCCCTGGGCTGTCATCAGGGACCTTAAAAGGGTCAATTGTTGGTTGTTTTTCTTGAAGGTAACGCACCCTGTCTGTTACCTTCTTGATCTTTTCTGGCGACGTCAAAGCTTTCATCAGGATTGGGTGTTCCCTCATTTTAGCCATAACCACTTTCTTCCGCATCGGTGAATGTTTTTCAATTTCTGGTTGAAAGACCTCCTTAACTGCTTGATGCTCTTCTTCAGACAAAGGCCTCTTTGATGGTGAGCACTCTGCTTGATCTTCCTGCTCGTCACACTCTGGAGCTCTTTTCTTAGGTGAAGGTTTGGTGAAATTCTTGATTTGTTCTGCAGCCTCAGCGGCTTGGTCCGTGAGGCTATCTCGTAGGTACCACTTTTTGGCAGTATAATCAGAGTGGCACATGAGGCGACGGAGTGGTTCTTCATCAATCTTTTTCCTTTTTTGCTTTTTCTTGTACATGATGGTGACTATCCATTTACGGAAGTCTGTCGCGCTGATCATGGTGTCTGGACGAACAGACACAGCATTATGAGAAGGTCTCGGGCCGCACAGTATTCTGCAACTGTAAGTTCTTTATCAGCTTCTGCAGACGTGAACGCCTGTCGTCCTTTCAAAGCTGGTTCGGAGTTCATTATGGCTTCCACGTCTGCATTAGTTAGTATGTTGTCGCATTCCTTGAGATATTTTTCCCAGCTGTCTTTCGGTGTTTCTTTGGTGACGGTCCTTCTCCATCCCTTCAGATCCTTGCACAGGTCTGACAGAGCGTCTTTGGTCACTGGATCAATTTTTGGCAGGTGCGATCTAGTGCCTTTCTCGGTAACATATTCTAGGAAGTTTTGCAAACTGCCCAGGTAGGACTTGAGCGTACCACATGCCTTCTTGGTCAAGTTGGACACTACCCAATCTAGCCAAACCTTGTTACCTTCTTCATCTGCGATAATGGTAATATCGTCTCCTTTTGGTTCGATCTCCTCCAGGATGGTCCTGACCTGGCTGGCATGCTGAAGACGTTTTCTTTCTTTGTGGAAGCCAGCAGCTGGAGTGAACGAGTACTTGTAAAAGCCAATCAGCCACCTGTGGCGGTCTGTCCTCGAGTTAGGATCTTTGAAGAAATCCTCTTGCATGCAATGTACGGTGTCGTCATTATCATCGCTGACATTGTCACTAGGAGGTTTACTCTTCGCCGCTGGGCTTGGTGGTACAATGTCCAACTCATCGATAGCTTCCTCGTCACTTGCCGACTGCATGGTGACTTCTTCCACAATTGGTAGCTCAGGTAATGGTAGATGAGATGGCACTGATGATGGCGAGACTTTCTTATCCTTAGTTGTTGTTGAATCTGGGGATGGTATGGATGGTTGTGACACATTAGGTTCTATGCTACGGAGCTCTTCTTCCAGTTCCTGGTACCGCCTTGCTACTTTGAGGCTGAGCTTGTAAACAGCACTTCCTGGCTTCATACGATGTTTGTTTTGCAGGTGCTCGGGAAGGTAGCAGCCCAAGTAGTTGCAAGCTTTCTCTGAGCACCAACGCTTCCATCTCCCCTTGATGGTCTTTCCTCCTCTTGTAGTACGTTTGGGCCCTATTGTCTTTTTTGGGTCCAAACCCAGGGCAAAGTATTTGTCGACATCTTGCTCGATGATGTGACCTTTTCGGTAATGTACGTTTTGTAGATGGCGCTTCAGATTTGGCCCTACATAGCCACGGCAACCGCTTGGGACCATGCATTTGCGGTCAATGTGGTGACTCCACGGATTTCTCTTTTGATTGTCTCCATTATTGTCATCCTCTTCGTCTTCCTCCACACCTGCTTGACCTTTCTCATCCTCATCCTCGTCTTTCTCTCCTTCACCTTCCTCTTCATCTTTCTCTTCTTCATTCTTCTCTCCTTCCTCTTCACTTTCCTCTTCCTCATCCTGTTCTTCTTGCGCATCTTCACCCTCCTCTCCTTCTCCATCCTCCTCCAAGGTGTCACCTTCTTCTTCTCTTCGGGAGGCTTCCATTTGTTCCACCTTAAGTAGCATGTCTGTCGTTAAACAAATGTCCTTGACCAGAGTCAGTGTATCCTCTGCAACATCCTGTCCATTTAGGACAGGATGGACGGTTGGCGTTTTGTCCGAGAGGCAATTGTAGGCATACATACAATACTTAAGTGCCGTCCGTGCCATCCTCGCTGTGAATTGAAGTTTGAGTTTCTCGGCCGCTGCTTCAAAGTAGACAAATTCTGATAAGTCGTCTTTCATCCTACTCTTTGCACCTTTCGCTGCGGGATTAAACACTTCTGGCGCATTGAAGGGGAAGCCCTCCTTAAGGTGAAGTAGCTCTTGGGCATTGTGATTGCATTTGACAGCTCGTGTTAACAGATCAATAAGGGTTGTGAGACGGTTTTCCATGATTAGCGAATACGTAGGAATGTTTCTAAGGCAAAAGTAAACCCGGAATAACTTTGCCGTAGAATAGGCCTTGTAAACAGGAGGTCAAATGGTAAAATCCCCTTAAAGTTGTTAGCAGTTAAAGTTAAGCCTCGTTTTCATGCTAAGTGCATATTTACGTCCGCCATATTGGAAAAACTTCAACAGTTAATAACTTTGCAAGGTTTAAAGCTCTGTCTCAACTTTCCACGTGACTTTGATCACAACAGGCCCAACCCAGAGCAAGAATTTGCGCAGCTACAAACGGTTGAAATTTCGACCTTATTAGCTATTCATACCTCAATAACTCGTTAATAGATTGAGCAATTTTCACGAAACTTGAATCAAAGGCTTCCTTGCAAGGCTATGTATCTGGGTTTGGCCACTGAAAGCCTTCAAGTGTTGTAAAAACCGCTTAAAAACCACTCAATGGTTATGTACTTCATAAATTCTCTACTATGCTAGCGTAACCATTGACTACGCAAAAGTAAACACTTCCCACGGAACAAAAATCTTATTGACAGATGCACGAGGACCTTATGTCATGTTCCTGGTAGTTAGTTTACTCTTGCATGGTCTTTAAACGGTGTAAATAAATTAAAAATATGGAGCACAAAAAACGTGTATGCTTGTCTTGAATGCACTCCAATGCTTGTCTTGAATGCCAACCTCATGTCTGTGCACTGGAGTGTCCTTATAAGTACTGTAACAGTGTTTTGTTTATAACTATGACAGATTAAAAGCTTTTTTCTTCAAATTTGGTGGAAAATTATACTTTTATTTCTCTTTTCTGTGCTTAAAGGATTTTTAATTATCTTTAAAATTTAATGAGATACGAACAGGTCAATTTGTCGTGCAATTTTGCCACTATGCTATAATAGGGTAAGGGGTACATACATTTATTTTTGTAGGACTAGTTTTAAGATCTGCTGTTCTTTCTTGGTAGACTGTTAGGTATGTTAATAGTGTCTAATCTGGTTAATATTATTATTATTATTGTTATTAATTTATTTTTATTAACGAGAGATTGCTAGTTAAAGTTGTTCTTCAAGTTCTTTCCCAAGGCCAAAAAATTTTACAGTTTTTAAAAATTTGTATCTTCTTGTAATTTCAATATGTTGCCTTGAACTTTGACTATGATTTAGGACTACTATAGTACTATAGCATAAAAAAATTGACATTTGCATCAGTGATTGACAAGTGACAAACAGTTTGTGCTAACAACCTGTTTTTTTCAAAAATTCGTTGTGTTAACTGAAGGGCAAACTTTGGTCGACCATAACTCATCAATGAACAAAGCTATTGCAGCACGGTTTCCTTCATCTTCTAGAGCATTAATAACTGAAGAAGTGTACAAGAGGTTAAAGGAAAATATTTAAATAAATACAAGATATTATAAGAAATATTAGGTATTCATATTTTGCAGCAAAACACACAGTACTAATTTCGAAAAATTCTCAAAACCTCAACTGTAAGGGTTAGGAAACCAAACTCACTAATTTTATACAACCAACCATGGCCTCAGTAGTGATTAATGTTAATATTAGAGGTCGAGGTCAAAGGTTAAACTTTCTAAGAAAACTGTTGCAAATAGTACAATTTTTTCTTAATTGGCCGTAAATGGCATTGTATAACTTATCACCGTTTAACTTTAAAACCGTCATATTATTTTGGCGGCTAGAATAAGTCTTGCCCTAAATAACGCTGTGTTCAATTCATCTAAAGAATCTATTTGAGCTCAGAAAAAAATCAGATTGACATGGGCCATTTTTGTAAAACATGGTCGATGTGCCCTCCTTTTTGAGACTTTGAAGGGCCATATCTTCACGAAGAAACAAGTTTGATAAAAGAAAATTACACCAACGTCTTCCGCTCAGTAAGATCTTTAAAACGATAGTAAATACTGATGTTTTTGTTAAGATTCGAATTTTTTAAAAGCAACAAGGTGTGAAGTCGATTTCCCCTCTTTGCCTAAAATAGGGTCTTCACGCCAGAAAAAAATTCAAAATAAAGTAACCTGTTAATCAAATGACGTGAAAACTACAACAAGTCAATTTTGTCACAAAAGGAATAAGTGGGCCAAATGTCAGACCTTAACCCTTAGATTTAGTCATTTTGGAATTTTTTCAAACCAGTCACATTTTCGAGTAAGAGAAAACTGATCTCCAAAACTCATACTCAGATGTTAGGCATATGCCTTTACTGGATTTTTTCAGAACCAAAATGTTCACTTTTTTAAATGCGAGGGTTAAGAAATGGCTTTCTACCGCTCAAGGGGGAATAGAGTTAACCCTCCATAACCAGATTTTGAGCCACTTAGGCAAAGATTTTCAACGATTCCCCCATTTTGTTGAGTCCCCTCCCTTTTTTTGACTTCAAACCAGCGTAAAAGGTAGAAACATTGACCAATGAAACTGAAACTTTAACAAAATAAAAAACAGGTCTAAATAAAGGTTAACACCAAAGGACAAAGACATTGGACTTATTCTAAATTTTTATAATTTTTCGAAGTTGTGTTAGGAGAGGGGGAACTCAACCGCAAATATAGCTAATTTACTATTTGTATACATTGGTACTGACTTTGTAGGACCCTTATACGTAAAGGAGAGTCAAGTGTCACGAAAGCGTACGTATGTGTGTCCACAAATGCGTGGTCGCGTATAGGTCACTTGGAGCTTACAAATGGCCAAACAACAGATGAATTTCTGCAAGCCTTCAGTCGCATAACAAATCGCAGCGGTGTTTGCCATACAGTGTGGTCAGACAATGCAAAAACCTTCAAAGTCGCAAGTAGAGAAAATAAGAGGTTATATGACCAGCCAAAGTCACAGAGCCAGTCGCTGTGGGACACTTTGGATCAAGATCGAATCAAGTCAGAGTTATCAGCAAAGGGGATTAAGTAGAATCAGCCACCCCACAAGCCAGTCATGAAGAAGACGTTCCTGTACATGGTGGGGAGAAGTTGCAGTCGGTTGTTGTTCCGGCTCAGAGCTTTCCTGTTCCTTAAAGTAGACTCATTGTTGGCCTCCGCGACGGAGGACAAGGTAAGGAGGATGTTACAGCCCTTCGCACACGATCTGGAAGAGTAGTTAACAACGTGAGAGACTCGACTTGTGACTACGATTAACCCTACCCTACCCTAGTAAGTTAGCTTTGTAAGTTACGTGCCCTTGTTTGCGTCCTTCGTAGCTTGTGAATCAAAGTGTTGTACACCCGCTCGGACATCTAAGTTGTGTATCGATGTCTAATGGTCATTAAACATTGTGTTGAGGAAAGCTGTATTTCGTCGAGCTTCCTAACAGGAATTAAGACTTCTGCAAGATAAGCTCTATCAGCACCCACCACCACGATCTGGTAATTAAGGAGATGGGAGAGGGGGGGGGGGGGCCGGCGGTACTAAAACAAAACAAGACACTACATTTATATATGCAGGTACCAACAGGCACATTAGCTTCACGGTGTAGCAGCAGGCTTTGTTCTTTTGAATTTTTTTCCATTTCTGAAAGAATTTCATTTGGGATGTTGGTCCACCTTGGCTTTGGCAGGGACCAGGACCATTTAGTTGATGAACCAAATCCTGAAACGCGCAAAAAGTCAATTTAGTATCAAATTAAAGCTTATTGCCTATATTTGGAACGTCTACTTGTTACTTTTTATGTAACCTGTACCTAAGCGAGAAATACAACTTTTTGGAACGGAGGTAGGCTAGGAGAAATTGAACTCCTAAATCTATAAGAACTATAAAATAATTTATATCTCTGTAAATATCAAACTTATTTGTACCAGACTTGGCAGAAATACTACCCTTATCAAGATATGTTAATTTTAGCTTTCAGACATGTTTTCTGAGTTGCCATGGCTACAGCCGCCAATCGAATAGTAAATAAGGCCTCGGGCGGGGCACAAAGTTTGCCCCATTCTTAACTCCGAGAGTATGAAGGCTATGACAACAAGACGTGAGGTTAAAGGGTACGTCTTACAATGTTTCCTTTGGGGTCTGCAGAACGACTTGATGACGTCACTTGACGTGGGAATTATGTCAAAGTTTTCAAGTGGCGGCCATCTTGGATGCGCCATCTTTGATCCAATCTTGTCTCTAGATTTAGTTTACACAGAGAGAAAACAGGCGAGGCAGGCCATGTTTAGAAATGTTGGTTGTTACTTGGTTTTTGAACAACAAACTCAACCCACATATCGCGCCAAGTCCGGGAATCGAACCCGGGACACATTGGTGGGAGACAAGTGCTCTCACCTCTGCGCCATATCTGCTCCCCCTTAAACAACAACGTTAGTCTAAAGGAGTCTCACACACTTTGCTCCAAGCTACTTTGTACAAATCAATCTTTTGACAATTGTCCTAATTATGAACGTTTGCAAAGTTCAAAAACTGTTGAAAAGTTTGTCCTTTTGCTCTCGCGTTGAAATACATCAGAACGTAATGACCACAACTCCTGCTGTTCACAGCTTGGAGAGACCTCGTGTTCGTCATCACGTACTTCCACTGCTTCACGATTCATTCGTTCAATGGTTAAGCTTGGTAGCATTGCAGAGATACAGTAAAACTGACCATTAGTTTACAGACATTGTCTTTTGTTCAAATACCTAACCAGTGTTTTCCTGGTTTGTCATGTGGGTCTGTGTTAACAATTTAAGAGCAGCAATACCTGGCCAGGGTTCTTGGGTAAACGATCACAGGCCACCACTCCATAGAAGTAAGGTTTCAACATGGGAACTTCCATAGCCAAATATTCCAATTGCACATTGTTCGGGACCACTTGTTTTACGTCAAATTGCGTTCGTAGATGCCGTAGAGCACAGCACCATCGGAATCGATCTCCAGTAATTTCGCAAACTCTCCCAAGATGATGCTTGTATTGTGTTCGTGAGCCGTCCCAAATTCTAGTACCAGTTGCAAGTCTCCTGTTTGTCTTGGGTTCAACGCACGGCTGTCGGCGCATCCTTTGGCAACATTGTCAAATACAAACAGGGTGCCATTCTTGTGTTGCCCCCAATCCTCTCTTCTCACCATTTTTGCTTTATGTCCGCTTTACTGGCTTGCAGAAAGAAAAAGTACCCTGCCAGATCTCCTTGACTATCATCGTGATTGAGTTGGAACGTTTCATTTAGGTCTTCCCCTAAAACAATCTGTTTGATGGAGGTCAATCCGAATTTCTGGAAGCGGAATGGATCGAACGCCACGTTCCCGTTAGAGGCTTCCTTACGTGCCATCCCCACAATGATTCTATCTAGGATCCTACCTTGATACAAACGGTTTGTTAGCTCTAAGGCCGGCTTGATTTTCTTGCATACTTAATGTTCTGATTAGACGTCTCACAGTAGGGTAAAATGGGATGGGAGATAAAATGGGATCTTGACGTTATCTTGGGTAAGCTCCTATGCAAAGCCACCCTATTGAGAAAGGGATCTAACTAATGAAAGTGAGGTCTCATTCTGATTTGTTCTTAAGGAACCAACACTTTGCTCATGTGACAGGCTTCCAGGTGGGGTTAAAGATCAACACGTATGTTTTTTCAATCGTGCTACTGGCTGTTTCGCTTTTGCTGCTAGCCAAGGCTCACTGGAAAAGTCGATATTCAGCACGTTGCCGTAAACAGCTGAACATTGCTGAGAGGCCGCCGTGAGATGATCATCGAGAAGGTGCGGGCTATCGATAAGGAAAGAAGGTCAGCTACAGCTGTTGGATTTGCTAAACAGTGTGCTTGGTCGTGCTGGGAAGAGTCGGAACAGTAAAAACATCCGCTGCCTAACCCTTGCTCTCATCGAGCTATCGCAAATCAGTTTCCTCCTCAGATCGATCAATGACCTCCTCCCTACAACAACAAACCTTAAACAATGGGCCATCATCGACGGCGACACTTGCCGTGCTTCTATTAAAACACATGCCACCTTAGAGCATTTGTTAGCAGCTTGTGATAGCTCACTGCAGAAGTACACTTGGAGACACAACTTAGTGTTGACGGTTCTCAACATCACACAGGTTCTCGACATCAAGTTTCCCGACATCACAAAGACCAGCTAAGGAAGAACCTAACCAAGTCATCAAGTTCCACCGCAATCATCACACAGTGCTTCATGCAACTCAGCTTGTATTGACCAAGGATGCCGTTTGTGTATTACCCCCCTGAAACTGCACCTGGCAGAGAACTGAGTTGCGCTCCTTGGGACGCCCTTTGTATTCTCCATGCTTGCTGCTACGACGCCTGGAAAGGCATCACGTAGTGGCATCTTCCACTGGCGGCGCAGGAACTGTAGTCCCGTAGATAGCCGCGAAACTACAACACTTCCTGGGCAATGGCTGATGAGGATGATGGCTTGGAGTTGGCAATTTAAGTCTGCATGATATACTCTCTTAGTGTATTCTGCATAATTTAGCCCGGTATGAGACACAACGCGTTTTGTCCATTACGGCGCACTGAAAAACTCGATTTTCCGAAAGTTGCAGCGAACTGCTTTTATCAGCTGTTTTAGTACGATTTTGATGTTCAAGTCTAAGTAATGTACGACGCAACTTACATTTTGTCCATGATGAGTCACTGGAAAACTCAATTTTCAAAAACTTCCTGTGAAGAGCTCAATTCTCTTGATTTACGATGATTCCCATGTCCTTAACGTTTTAGCCGCATACAAAGGAAACTGCATTTTCTCCATGTTGTCATGTAAAAACTCGACTTTAGGAAAGTTTCCCTGAACAGCTAAAATCATCTCTTGCGTTATGAATTCGACGGCCGTACTGCATTCTGTAATTTGTTGCGCTGTACCGACATAAAATGCACTTTCTAGATAATGACTCACTGGAAAATATTGATTTTCCGAAATTTGTCCGAAACCCTTTAAATCCCCTGTTTTTCAATGATTTTTGTGTGCGTAGTACATCCTCTAAGTTTTCGCCGTACGCAAAAGGAAAACGACTTTTCGCCATTACCATTAACCAGGAAACGTGATTTCCTAAAAGTTGCCGGAAACAGCCCAATTCTTTTGTTTTATGATGATTTTGACGTCTGTAGTAAATTCTACAAGTTAGGGGGCTGTACCGACATAAAGCGCATTTTCTACAATATGAGACACTGGAAAAGTCTATTTTCCGCACGTTGCCTTGAACAGCTCTAATCACTTGTTTTATTTTGACTTCCATGTCTGTAGTACATTCTATATCTTTAAGTCCCAACTCACGGAAAATGCGTTTAGTCTTTTATGGCGCACTGAAAAACAGCATTTTTAGAAAGTTGGCGTGAACAGCTTTTAACACCTGCCCTTATGATGATTGCGATGCCTTGAAGTTCCAGCCGTGTACGACGCAAAGAATTTTGTCTGAGATGAGTAAATGGCAGTTTTTAGAAAATGTAGAAAATAAGTTTTCAGGTCTGTAGGGATTTTCCTTAAGTTGTCGATACAGTGCAAGACTTACAGAATGTACTACAAACATCCAATTCATCATAAAACAGGTGATTTCAGCTGTTCCCGACAACTTATGGAAAATCAGGTTTTTCTGTGACCCATAATGGAGAAAATGCATTTTGCTTTGTATACAACTAAAAGGTGAAGGATGCATTACGGAGATTGAAATATTCGTAAAGCAGATGAATTAAGCTGTTTACGGTAACTTTCGGAAAATTGATTTTTCTAGTGACTCAATCTAGAAACTGTGTTTTATGTCGATACAGCGCTAAAACTTACAGAATGTACTACAGACATCGAAGTCGTCATAAAACGGGGGATTTCAGCTGTTCCCGTTAACATTTGGAAAATCAAGTTTTCCAGTAACCCATAATGACGAAAATGCATTTTCCTTTGTATGCCGCTAAAACGTGAAGGATGCATTACGCAGATTGAAGTCTTCGTAAAGCAGATCAATACAGCTGTTCACAGTAACTTTTGGAGAATCGAGTGTTTTAGTGACCCATAATAGACACAACGTGTTTTGCGTCTTACCAGACCAATCTTAATGAATGTACTACACGGATGGAAATCACCATAAAACCGGTTACTTGAGCAGTTTACAGAAACTTTCAGTAAATCAAGTTTCCCATTGACCCATGATGGAGACATTGGCTTTCGGTGAGTTGAGCTGTTCACAGTAACTTTTGGAAAATCGAGTTTTTAGTGACTCAGTCTAGAGAGTGCGTTTTATGTCGATATAGCGCTTAAACTTACAGAATGTTCCTTGCAACTTTTGGAAAATCGACTGTTCGAGTGACTCATAATAGACGAAATGCGATTCGCGTCTTACCGGACCAAACTTGCAAAATGTACTGCACGGATAAAAATAAGCATAAAACCGGTTACTTGAGCAGTTAAGGGCAACTTTCAGAAAATCAAGGTTCACAGTGATCCATAATGGCGAAAATGCATTTTCCTTTGTATGCTGCTAAAGCGTAAAAGGATGCACTTCGGAGATAGAAATCTTCGTAAAGCGGATGAATTAAGCTGTTCAAAGTAACTTTAGGGAAATTGAACTTTCCAGCGACTCAATCTACAAAGTGCGTTTTATGCCGATAGAGAATGTACTACAGACATCAAAGTCATCGTAACACAGGTGATTTTAGCTGTTCCCGACAACTTTTGGAAAATCGAGCGTTCTAGTGACCCATAATAGACAAAGTGCGTTTTGCGTCCTACAGGACCAAAGCTGCAAAATGTACTACACGGATGGAAATCACCATAAATTCGGTTACTTTAGCAGTTTAGTGCAACTTTCAGAAAATCAAGCTTCTCAGTGACCCATAATGGGGAAAAGGCTTTTTCCTTTGTATGCCCCTAAAACGTAAAGGACGCACTTCGGAGATCGAAATCTTCGTAAAGCGGATGAATTAAGCTGTTCACAGAAACTTTTGGAAAATCGAGTTTTCCAGTGACCCATAATAGACAAAATGCGTTTTAATTCTCACCGAACCAAAGTTGCGAAACGTACTACACGGATGCCAATCACCAAGACCGGTTACTTGAGCAGTTTACGGGAACATTCAGGAAATCGAGTTTCCAAGTGCCCCATGATGGAGAAAATGGGCTTTCGTTTCCATACCGCTAAAATTTGGACGATGCACTACTGATATCGAATCACCGTAAAACGGGTGAATTCAGCTATTCACAGTAACTTTTGGAGATTTGAGTTTTTTAGTTACTCAATCTAGAAAGTGCGTTTTATGTCGAAAAAGTGCTGAAACTTACAGAATGTACTACAGACATCGAAGTCATCATAAAACAGGTGATTTCAGCTGTTCCCGGCAACTTTTAAAAAAATCGAGTTTTCCAGTGTTCCATAATGAAAAAAATGTGTTTTGCGTCTTACCAGACCCAAACTTCCAAAATGTACTACACGGATGGAAATCATCCTACAACAGGTGATTTCAGCTGTTCCTGACAATTTTTGGAAAATCAAGTTTTCTAGTGACCCATAATGGATTAAATGCATTTTCCTTGAAATAACGCTAAAATATGAAGGATGTATTACGGGGATTGAAATCTTATTAAAGCGGATAAACTAATATGTTCACACTAACTTTTGGAAACTTGAGTTTTCTAGTGACTCAACCTAGAAAGTGCCTGCTATGTCGATACAGCGCTAACACTTACAGAATGTACTACAGACATCAAAGTCATCATAAAACAGGTAATTTGAGCTGTTCCCGACAACTTTTGGAAAATCTAGCGTTTGAGTGACCCATAATAGACAAAGTGCGTTTTGCGTCTTACCAGTCCACACCTTCAAAACTTACTACATGAATGGAAATCACCATAAAACTAGTTACTTGAGCAGTTCAGGGTAATTTTCAGAAAACCAAACTTCTCAGTGATCCATAAAGGGAAAATGCATTTTCCATTCTATGCCGCTAAAACATAAACGATGCACTTCGGAGATCGCAACCTTCGTAAAGCCGATGAATTAAGCTGTTCACAGTAATGTTTGGAAAATTGAGTTTTCCACTGACTCAATCTAGAAAGTGGGTCTTATGTCGATATAGCGCTAAGACTTACAGAATGTACTACAGACATCGAAGTTATCATAAAACAGCCGATTACAGCTGTTCCCGGCAACTTTTGGAAAATAAAGTTTGCCAGTGAACCATGATGGAGAAAACGCGCTTTCGTTTCTATGCCGCTAAACCTTGAAGGATGCACTACGGAAATCGAAATCATCGTAAAACGGGTGAATTGAGCTGTTCACAGTAACTTTGAAAAATCGAGGTTTTTAGTGACTCAATGGAGAGAGTGTGTTTTATGTCGATACAGTGCTTAAACTTACAGAATGCACTACAGACACCCGATTCATCCTACAACAGGTGATTTCAGCTGTTCCTGACAATTTTTGGAAAATCAAGTTTCCTAGGGACCCATAATGGATTAAATGCATTTTCCTTGAAATAACGCTAAAATATGAAGGATGTATTACGGGGATTGAAATCTTATTAAAGCAGATAAACTAATATGTTCACACTAACTTTTGGAAACTTGAGTTTTCTAGTGACTCAACCTAGAAAGTGCCTGCTATGTCGATACAGCGCTAACACTTACAGAATGTACTACAGACATCAAAGTCATCATAAAACAGGTAATTTGAGCTGTTCCCGACAACTTTTGGAAAATCTAGCGTTTGAGTGACCCATAATAGACAAAGTGCGTTTTGCGTCTTACCAGTCCACACCTTCAAAACTTACTACATGAATGGAAATCACCATAAAACTAGTTACTTGAGCAGTTCAGGGTAATTTTCAGAAAACCAAACTTCTCAGTGATCCATAAAGGGAAAATGCATTTTCCATTCTATGCCGCTAAAACATAAACGATGCACTTCGGAGATCGCAACCTTCGTAAAGCCGATGAATTAAGCTGTTCACAGTAATGTTTGGAAAATTGAGTTTTCCACTGACTCAATCTAGAAAGTGGGTCTTATGTCGATATAGCGCTAAGACTTACAGAATGTACTACAGACATCGAAGTTATCATAAAACAGCCGATTACAGCTGTTCCCGGCAACTTTTGGAAAATCAAGTTTTCCAGTGACCACTAAAGGAGAAAAAGCATTTTCCTTTGTATGCTGTTCAAAAGGAAAGGATGCACTACGGAAATCGAAATCATCGTAAAACGGGTGAATTGAGCTGTTCACAGTAACTTTGCAAAATCCAGTTTTTCAGTGACTCAATGGAGAGAGTGTGTTTTATGTTGATACAGCACTAAAACTTACAGAATGTCCTACAAACATCGAAGTCATCATAACACAGGTGATTTTAGCTGTTCCCGACAACATTTGGAAAATCGAGCTTTCTAGTGACACATAATAGAGAAAGTGCGTTTTCCATCTTACAGGACCAGACCTGGAAAATGTACTACACGGATGGAAATCGCATAAAACCGGTTACTTTAGCAGTTTAGGGCAACATTCAGAAATCTAGGTTCTCAGTGACCCATAATAGAGTAAATGCATTTTCGTTTGCATGCCGCTGAAAGGTGAAGGACGGATTGCCGAGATTGAAATCTTCGTAAAGCCGATGAATTAAGCTGTTCACAGATCACTTTTTAAAAAATGAGCTTTCCAGTGACTTAATCGAGAGAGTGCGATTTATGTGGATACAGTGCTAAAACTTACTGAATGTAGTACAGACATAGAAGTCATCATAAAACAGGTGATTCCAGCTGTTCCCGGCAACTTTTTGAAACTCAAGTTTTCCAGTGACCGGTACTGGCGAAAATGCATTTTCCTTGGTATGCCGCTAAAACGTGAAGGATGTATTACCGAGATTGAAATCTTCGTAAGGCGGATGAATGAAGCTGTTTACAGTAACTTTTGGAAAATCAAGTTTATCAGTGTCTAGAGAGTGCGTTTTATGTCGATACAGCCAGAAAACTTACAGAATGTACTACAGACATCGAAGTGATCATAAAATGGGTGATTTCAGCTGTTCCTTGAACCTTTTGGAAAATCGACTGTCCTAGTGACCCATAATAGACTAAATGCGATTTCCATCTTACTGGACAAAAGTTGAAAAATATACTACACCGACGGAAATCACCATAAAACCAGTTACTTGAGCAGTTTAGGGCAACTTTCAGAAAATCAAGCTTGACAGTGACCCATATTGGCGAAAATGCATTTTCCTTTGTATGCCGCTAAAACGTTAAAGGATACACTTCGGGGATCGAAATCTTCGTAAAGCGGATGTCGACAAAATGTTGAAACTTAATGTTGGAACTCATCATAAAACAGGTGATTTCAGCTGTTCCCGGCAACTTTTAAAAAATCGAGTTTTCCAGTGTTCCATAATAAACAAAATGTGTTTTGCGTCTTACCGGACCCAAACCTCCAAAATGTACTACACGGATGGAAATCATCATGAGACCGGTTACTTGAGCAGTTTACGGGAACTTTCAGGAAATCAAGTTTCCCAGTGAGCCATGATGGAGAAACCGCGCTTTCGTTTCTATGCCGCTAAACCTTGAAGGATGCACTTCGGAAATCGAAATCATCGTAAAACGGGTGAATTGAGTTGTTTACAGTAACTTTTGGAAAATCGAGTTTTCCAGTGACCCATAATAGACAAAATACGTTTTAATTCTCACCGAACCAAAGTTGCGAAATGTACTACACGGATGCAAATCACCAAGACCGGTTACTTGAGCAGTTTACGGGGACATTCAGGAAATCGAGTTTCCTAGTCCCCCATGATGGAGAAAATGGGCTTTCGTTTCCATACAGGTGATTTCAGCTGTTCCCGGCAACTTTTAAAAAAATCGAGTTTTCCAGTGTTCCATAATGAACAAAATGTGTTTTGCGTCTTACCGGACCCAAACTTCCAAAATGTATACGTACTACACGGATGGAAATCATTATGAGACCGGTTACTTGAGCAGTTTATGGGAACTTTCAGGAAATCAAGTTTCCCAGTGAGCCATGATGGAGAAAACGCGCTTTCGTTTCTATGCCGCTAAACCTTGAAGGATGCACTACGGAAATCGAAATCATCGTAAAACGGGTGAATTGAGCTGTTCACAGTAACTTTGAAAAATCGAGGTTTTTAGTAACTCAATCGAGAGAGTGTGTTTTATGTCGATACAGTGCTTAAATTTACAGAATGCACTACAGACACCGAAGTCATCCTACAACAGGTGATTTCAGCTGTTCCTGACAATTTTTGGAAAATCAAGTTTTCTAGTGACCCATAAGGGATAAAATGCATTTTCCTTGAAATAACGCTAAAATATGAAGGATGTATTACGGGGATTGAAATCTTATTAAAGCAGATAAACTAATATGTTCACACTAACTTTTGGAAACTTGAGTTTTCTAGTGACTCAACCTAGAAAGTGCCTGTTATGTCGATACAGAATGTACTAAAGACATCAAATTCATCATAAAACAGGTGATTTGAACTGTTCCCGACAACTTTTGGAAAAACTAGCGTTTGAGTGACCCATAATAGACAAAGTGCCTTTTGCGTCTTACCAGTCCACACCTTCAAAACTTACTACACGAATGGAAATCACCATAAAACTAGTCACTTGAGCAGTTCAGGGTAATTTTCAGAAAATCAAACTTCTCAGTGATCCATAAAGGGAAAATGCATTTTCCATTCTATGCCGCTAAAACATAAAAGATGCACTTCGGAGATCGCAACCTTCGTAAAGCGGATGAATTAAGCTGTTCACAGTAACGTTTGGAAAATTGAGTTTTCCACTGACTCAATCTAGAAAGTGGGTCTTATGTCGATACAGCGCTAAGACTTACAGAATGTACTACAGACATCGAAGTTATCATAAAACAGCCGATTACAGCTGTTCCCGGCAACTTTTGGAAAATCAAGTTTTCCAGTGACCACTAAAGGAGAAAAAGCATTTTCCTTTGTATGCCGTTCAAAAGGAAAGGATGCACTACGGAAATCGAAATCATCGTAAAACGGGTGAATTGAGCTGTTCACAGTAACTTTGCAAAATCGAGTTTTTCAGTGTCTCAATCGAGAGAGTGTTTTATGTTGATACAGCACTAAAACTTACAGAATGTCCTACAAACATCGAAGTCATCATAACACAGGTGATTTTAGCTGTTCCCGACAACATTTGGAAAATCGAGCGTTCTAGTGACCCATAATAGAGAAAGTGCGTTTTCCATCTTACAGGATCAGACCTGGAAAATGTACTACACGAATGGAAATCCGCATAATACCGGTTACTTTAGCAGTTTAGGGCAACATTCAGAAATTAAGGTTCTCAGTGTCTCAATCTAGAGAATGCGTTTTATGTGGATACAGTGCTAAGACTTACTCAATGTAGTACAGACATAGAAGTCATCATAAAACAAGTGATTCCAGCTGTACCCGGCAACGTTTTGAAATTCAAGTTTTCCAGTGACCGGTACTGGATTTTTCTTGGTATGCCGCTAAAACGTGAAGGATGCATTACGGAGATTGAAATCTTCGTTAGGCGGATGAATTAAGCTGTTCACAGTTACTTTTAGGAAAATGAATTTTCTAGTGACTCAATCTTTAAAGTGCGTTTGATGTCGATACAGTGATAAATCTTACAGAATATACTACAGACATCAAAGTGATCATAAATCAGGTGAGTTCAGGTGTTCCCGGCAACGTTTGGATAATCGAGTGTCCAAGTTACTCATGATAGACAAAAGGTGTTTTGCTTCTTGCCGCACCAAACTTAGAGAATGTAGTACACGGATGGATTGAGATGTTAGTTACTCAATCTAGAAAGTGCGTTTTATGTCGAAAAAGTGCTGAAACTTACAGAATGTACTACAGACATCGAAGTCATCACAAAACAGGTGATTTCAGCTGTTTTGTGATGAGAGAGTTTTCCAGTGTTTCATAATAAACAAAATGTGTTTTGCGTCTTACCGGACCCAAACTTCCAAAATGTACTACACGGATGGAAATCATCATGAGACCGGTTACTTGAGCAGTTTACGGGAACTTTCAGGAAATCACGTTTCCCAGTGAGCCATGATGGACAAAACGCGCTTTCGTTTCTATGCCGCTAAACCTTGAAGGATGCACTACAGAAATCGAGATCATCGTAAAACGGGTGAATTGAGCTGTTTACAGTAACTTTTGGAAAATCGAGTTTTTCAGTGACTTAATCGAGAGAGTGTGTTTTATGTCGATACAGTGCTTAAACTTAGAGAATGTACTACAGACACCGAAGTCATCCTAAAACAGGTGATTTCAGCTGTTCCCGACAATTTTTGGAAAATCAATTTTTCCAGTGACCGATATTAAAGCAAATTCATTTTCCTTTGTATGCCTCTAAAACGTGAAGGATGCATTAAGGAGATTGAAATCTTATTAAACCGGATGAACTATGCTGTTCAGAGTAACTTTTTGAAAATTGAGTTTTCTAGTGACTCAATCTAGTAAGTACGTTTTATGTTGATCCAGCGGTAAAACGTACAGAATGTATTACAGAAATCGAAGTCATCATAACCGATGTGATTTCAGCTGTTCCCGACATTTTTTGGAAAATTGAGCGTTCCAGTGACCCGTAATAGACAAAGTGCGTTTTGCATCTTACTGCACAAAACTTACAGAATGTACTACACGAATGGAAATCACCATAAGACCGGTTACTTGAGCAGGTTACGGGAATTTTCAGGAAATCCAGTTTCCCAGGTGATCCATGATGGAGACAATGGCTTTCGTTTCGATACTGCTAAAACTTGGAGGATGGACTACAGAAGTCGAAATGATCGTAAAACGGGCGATTCGAGCTGTTCACAGTAACTTTTGGAAAATCGAATTTTTCAATGACTAAGTCTAGAAAGTGCGTTTTAGTTCAATACAGCGCTAAAACTTACACAATGTGCTAAATACATCGAAGTCATCATAAAAAAGGGGAATTGAGCTGTTTCCGACAACTTTTGGAAAATCAAATTTTCCAGTGAACCATAATGGGGCAAATGCATTCTCCTTTGTATGCCGTTAAAAGGTCAAGGATGCATTACGGGGATTGAAATCTTGTTAAAGCGGATGAACTAAGCTGTTCATAGTAACTTTTGCAAAATTGAGTTTTCTAGTGACCCAATCTAGAAAGTGCGTTTTATGTTGATACAGCGGTAATACTTACAGAATGTACTACAAACATCGAAGTCATAATTAACAGGTGATTTCAGCTGTTGCCGGCAAGTTTTGGATAATCCAGTGTTCTCGTGACCCATAATAGAGAAAACGTGTTTTGTGTCTTACCGGACCAAACTTAGAGAATGTACTACACGGATGGAAATCACCATAAAACCGGTTACTTGACCAGTTTACGGGAACTTTGAAGAAGTCAAGTTTCCCAGTGACCCATGATGGAGACATTTTCTTTCCTTTGTATACTGCTAAAACTTGGAGGATGCACTACGGATATCGAAATCGTCGTAAAACGGGTGAATTGAGCTGTACACAGTAACTTTAAGAAAATCGAGTTTTTTCAGTGACTCAGTCTAGAGGGTGCGTTTTATGTAGCTACAGCGCTAAATCTTACAGAATGTACTACAGAGATCGAAGTCATCATAAAACAGGTAATTTCCAGGTAATTTCAGCTGTTCCTTGGGACTTTTGGAAAATCGACTGTTCCAGGGACCCATAATAGACGAAATGCGATTTGCGTCTTACGGGACCAAGCTATCGAAATGTACTACAAGGATGGAAATCACCATAAAACCGGTTACTTGAGCAGTTAACGACAACTTTCAAAAATCAAGTTTGCCAGTGACCCAGAGTGGGAAAAATTTATTTTCCTTTGTATCCCGCTAAAACGTAAAGGACGCACTTCGGAGATCGAAGTCTTTGTAAAGGGGATGAATTAAGGTGTTCCCGGCAACTATTGGAAATTCGGCATTTCCAGTGAGCCATAATAGATAGAATGCGTTTTTTTTTTTTACTGAACCAAACTTGCAAAATGTATTACACAGATGGAAATCACCATAAGACCAGTTACTTGAGTAGTTTGCGGGAACATTCAGGAAATCTAGTTTCCTAGTGACCCATGATGGACAAAATGGGCTTTCGTTTCCATACCGTTAAAATTTGGACGATGTATTACGGAAATCGAATCAGCGTAAAACGGGATACAGCACTAAAACTTACGGAATGTACTACAGATATAGAAGTCATCATAAAACAGGTGATTTCAGCTGTTCCCGGCAACTTTTGGAAAATCGAGTTTTCGAGTGACGCATAATAGACAAAATGTGCTTTGCGTCTTACGGTACTAAACTTCCAAAATGTACTGCACTTATGGAAATCACCATAAGACCGCTTACTTGAGCAGTTGACGGGAACTTTCAGGAAATCAAGTTTCCCAGTGACCCGTGATTGAGAAAATCCGCTTTCGATTCTATGACGTAAATCGAAATCATCGTAAAACGGGTAAATTGAGCTGTTCACAGTAACTTTTGGAAAATCGAGTTTTTCATTGACTCAATCGAGAGAGTGTGTTTTATGTCCATACAGTGCTTAAACTTATAGAATATACTACGGACACCGAAGTCATCACAAAACACCTGATTTCAGTAGTTCCTGGCAACCTTTGGAAAATCGAGTGTTCCAGTGACCCATAATAGATGAAATGCGTTTTGCGTCTTACCGGACCAAACTTGCAAAATGTACTGCACGGATGGAAATCACCATAAAACCGGTTACTTGAGCATCTAGGGCAACTTTTAGAAAATCAAGCTTCCCAGTGACCCCTAATGGTGAAAATGCATTTTCCTTTGTGTGCCGCTAAAACATAAAAGATGCATTACGGAGATTGAAATCTTGGTAAAGCGGATGAATTAAGCTGTTCACACTAAGTACAGACATCGATGTCATCATAAAACAGGTGATTTTAGCTGTTCGGGACAACTTTTGGAAAATCTAGCGTTCTAGTGACCCATACATAATAGACAAAGTGCGTTTTGCGTCTTACTACACCAAACTTACAGAATGTTCTACACGGATGGAAATCACCATAAAAGCGGTTACTTGAGTAGGTTACGGGAACTATCAGGAAATCAAGTTTCCATGATGGAGACATTGGCTTTCGTTTCTATACCGCTAAAACTTGGAGGATGCACTACGTAAATCGAAATCATCGTAAAATGGGAGATTTGAGATGTTCACAGTAACTTTTGGAAAATCGAGTTTTCACAGTTTACACTTGGAGGATGCGCTACGGAAATCAAAACCATCGTAATACGGGTGAATTGAGCTGTTCACAGTAACTTTTGGAAAATCGAGGTTTTTAGTGACTCAATTTAGAAATGCATGTTCCCTCGTATGCCGCTAAAACGTGAAGGATGCATTACAGAGATTGAAATCTTCGTAAGGGGGATGAATTAACCTGATCACAGTAACTTTTGCAAATTGAGTTTTCCACTGACTCAATGTAGAAGGTGCGTTTTATTTCGATACAATGCTAAAACCAACTGTTCCCTGCAACTTTTGGAAAATCGAGTTTCCTAGTTTCCCATAATAGACAAAATGCGTTTTACGTCTTACCGAACAAAACTTACAGAAGAACTACACGGACGGAAATCACCATAAGAGCGGTTACTTCAGCAGTTTACGGGAACTCTCAGGAAATGAAGTTTCCCAGTGACCCATTATAGAGAAAATGCGCTTTCGTTTCTATGCTGCTAAAAATTAGAGGATGGACGACGGACATCGAAATCGTCGTAAAACGGGTGAATTGAGCTGTTCACAGTAACATTTAGAAAATCGAGTTTTTCAGTTACTCAACCTAGAAAGTGCGTTTTATGTCGATACAGCGCTAAAACTTACAGAATGTACTACAGACATCGAAGTCCTCATAAACAGGTGGTCATCATAGAACAGCTGTTCTCGGCATTTTTTGGAAAATTGACTGTTCCAGTGACCCATACTAGACAAAATGTGTTTTGCGTCTTACCGGATCAAACTTGCGAAATGTACTACAAGGATGGAAATCACCATAAAACCGGTTAGTTGAGCAGTTTAGGGCAACTTTCAGAAAATCAAGCTTCTCAGTGACTCATAATGGCAAAACTGCATTTTCCTTTCCATGCCGCTAAAACGTAAATGATGCACTTCGGAGATTTTAGAACAAATTATTTCAAGAGCAAATTGCAGTCTACTTAGATATCAGTTTACTCAGATTTCAGTCAACTCAGATTTCAGAACAAATTGCAGTCTACTCAGTTCAATTACCATTATAAATCATCTCTTGCATGATAATCCCGACGACCGTGCAAGTTTTAGCACTGTACTGACATAAAACGCACTATCTAGATTATGTGTCACTAGAAAACTCGATTTTCCACAAGTTACTGTGAACAGCTCAATTCACCTGTTTTACGATGATTTCGATATCTGTAGTGCATCCCCCACGTTTTAGCAGCATACAAGGAAAATGCATTGTGTTCATCATAGGTCACTGGGAAACTTGATTTTCTGAAAGTTGCCGTAAACTGCTCAAATCGGTGTTTTCCATCCGTGTAGTACATTCTGCAAGTTTTGTCCGGTAAGACGCAAAACGCTCATGCTGTGGTTAGTCATAAGACAAGAAGCCATGGACTTGATAATGGTGCCTTCAAAGTTTGTAGTACTTTCTGCAAGTTTCATCGCTGTATCGGGTTAAAAAAACACTCAATTTTCCAAAAGTTACTGTGAACAGCTTAATTTATCCGCTTTAAGAAGATTTCAGTCTCCGTAATGCATCCTTTACGTTTTCGCGGCATACAAAGAAAAATGCATTTTCTCCATCATGGGTCACTGGAAAACTTGATTTTCCAAAAGTTGTCGGGAACAGCTGAAATCACCTGTGTTTTTCATCCTTTCGATGTCTGTAGTACATTCTTAAGGTTTTATCACTGTACTGCTATGAAGAGTGACTGGAAAACTCGATTTTCCAAACCTTGCCTGCAAGAGCCTAAATCAAATGTTTTATGATGATTTTGATGTCTTTATTACATTCTGCAAGTCTTAGTCCGGTACGTTGCAACACACATTTTGTCCATGATGAGGCACTGGAAAACTCAATTTTTGGAAAGTTGCTGTGAACAGCTTAAATCATCTCTTGTATGATGATTTCGACGTCCGTAATACACTGTGCAAGTTTCAGCACTGTACCGACATAAATGCACTCTCTTGGTTATGAGTCACAGAAAAACTCGACTGTCAAAAAATTACTGTGTAAAGCTCAGTTCACCCGTTTTACGATGATTTTGATGTCCCTAGTCATCCTCCAAGTTTTTTGCGCCATACAAACGAAAACGCGTTTTCTCCATTATGGGTCACTTGGAAACTTGATTTTCTGAAAGTTGAAAAAAAAGCTGCTCAATTTACCTGTTTTATGGTGGTTTCCATCCCTATAGTACAAACATGTCTTACCACAGCCTGACGGACCCACTAAGGGATACTTGAGGGGGTGTGAAATCGGAAGGGTGGACTGATCATTTCAACAACAACAAGATGATTTCGATGTCTGTAGCTTATTCCCTAAGTTTTAGTCCTCTAAGTCTATTTTTTTTGGTGCCCTGCAACAGGTTTCGGCGAAAAAATCGCGTCCACATGTGTGGGAACGCTGGGTCGCTTTCTCGCTCGGCTTATAGGCTTCTATGAAATCTGGCAGTTGGACTGGAGACACGCTGGACGTTTTCGTTCCACTTTGCACCTGTTGCGTCCCTGTTCATCGTAGCGGGTTGAAACAATGTACACACATAGCTTGTCCCAGAGACGTCTGTAAGACTGCGGATCCCATGGTTATGATCTTTCTCGTAGAGCAGGTTTTGTTTGTCCGAGGGAGGAATTGTTCCAGCCCGTCGTACCCGATCTAATAAAGTGGTTAAGAACCGTGAGAGACTGGACTTGTGACTATGATTAACCCTTCCCTAGCCTAGCAAGTTAGCTTTGTAAGTCACGTGCCCTTCTTCAGAACAACCCTCGCCTACAAGGTTTAGCTCTCGCAGACGCCTACCCTTGTAATTCAGTTCAAGTAGATGTTCTCATCGGTGCAGATTACTACTACTCATTTGTAGCTGAGATACACAAGAGAGGACCAACTGCTAATTCATTGATTGCCGTAAAATCTCATCTAAAGAGTCTAAGGAGTCCGAATTTTCAGCTGAGGAGATGAAACAGGCAGAGTTAAAGTGCTGTATGTGGATTCAAGAAGAGGTCTATTAAGAAGACTACGAGCAGTTGAAGGCCGGAAGAACACCACCCAGCAGTAGGCGCTTCCTAAAGCTAGACCCTTGTTACGACAAAGAAGACAAGGCGATTAGAGTGGGTGGAAGATTACAGTTCGCCGACCTTCCTGACGAGAACAAGCACCAAATAATCTTGCCGCATAAACATCCAGCAGTTGCAAAGTTGATACGAGATGTACCACATAGATGCTGCATGCCGGTTTAGAAACTGTACTATCAGTCTTGCGACAGAATCTTTGGCTAACGAAGGAAGACGTGAGGTCACACGTGTCATCAGGAGATGTGTGCCTTGCCAGAGACAGCGAGTCGGACCTTGCAAACAGAACATGGGATCACTACCCGAGGAAAAAGTGTCAACCTCCTTACCAGTTGTACACATTGGTACTGACTTTGCATGACCCTTATAGGTAAAAGTGTCAAGTGTCAAGAAAGCATACGAATGTGTGTTCACGCGTGCGTCGTCGCGTATGGGTCACTTGGAGCTTATAAATGGCCAAACGACAGATGTATTTCTGCAAGCCTTCAGTAGCATGACAAATCGCAGAGGTGTTTGCCATACAGTGTGGTCACACAATGCAAAAACCTTTAGAACCGCAAGTAGGGAAATTTAGAAGTTGTATGACAAGCCAAAGTCACAGAGCCAGTCGCTGTGGGACGCTTTGAATCAAGATTGAGTCAAGCCAGAGTTAAGTAGATTAAGTAGAGATTCATCAAAGAACACTCGCCAGAAATAGAATCAGCCGCCACACAAGCCAGTCATGAAGAAGAAGTTAATGTACATGGTGGGGAGAAGTTGCAGTCGAATGTTGTTCCCGCTTAGAGTTTACCTGTTCCTGAACCGAGACCCAGTGCAACCTCATTTAGGGTTAGAACCCTCTGTTGAGCCGCCCTCCCTCTGGTTGAGTCCCCCTCTCTAGTTTAGTCGAGCCGCCCTCTCTTGGTTGAGCCGCCCTCTTTTGTGGTTGAGCCACCCTCTTTTGTGGTTGAGCCGCCCTCTTTTGTGGTTGAACCCCCCTCTTTTTTAGGTCGAGCCGCCCTCTTGTCGAGTTCCCCTTCCGTGATTTCGTTTGGGAACGGGTTGTTTTTGCGTTAGATCAGTGTAGTTTTGAGGGAATAAGGTCTGGATAATGTCTGGTAAAGGGTTGGTCTGTGTTTTAAATTTGGTAGCAAAATATTAAATTTTGTTGATGCTATTGCTTCGTAAACTTTGTTGTTGCATATCTATCCCATAATTTTAAAAGAAGTGGTTTTTCTTCTTTTCAGGCAAGAACTACATCTCGTCTAAGAGTGGTGAAAATTTGACGTCTTTAACCCTTGAGTTTAGATATTTTATTGAATTTAAATTTTTGCCATTGCATGTTTTGCTTAATTGCAAATGTTTGAGGAAGAAAAACTTTTCAGGACCAGGAAATTTATTCTAGGCAAGTTGTTTCTAGATCTTGTTTAAGCAGAAGGGTAGTTTTTTTCGTGACGAAAGTTTGAAACTGTTTTTAAGTTGGTGGAGTTGTGGTCGAAAATGCTGGTCAAACTCCTTCTTTAAAAGACCAAATTTTGCGCAAAGAAGTGGCTGTGTTTAAATGTACGTTTCTTCTCTACGTTTTAGAACCTGATTTTGAGATTCACACCTATGTTGCTCTATGTGATATACCATCATTAAAACGGAAACGAAAGTCCGGACACTTAATAAGCGAACAGTTACATCACCTTAAAGTTAGGATATAAAGTCAATAGGCGCCACTTGGATTTAAGTCAAACGTGGATATGTGTGACATATTACACAGGACATGACATTGGAGATAGTCATTGACATTGACATTGGACATTGACATTGACATTGACATTGGCATTGACATTGGACATTGACATTGGACATTGACATTGACATTGGACATTGACATTGACATTGGTTTTCTGGTCCCCCACTCACTGTCTGTTTTGCGAGGGTATTACTCAGAGACTTGATACTGTCAAAGCAGTACCAAAAGCCATTCAGAGGGTAGCATCGAGTGCCCAACTTGACTCATTGTGGCCAGATGTTGGACATTGGAGATAGTCATTGACATTGACATTGGACATTGACATTGGACATTGACATTGACATTGACACTGGACATTGACATTGACATTGGTTTCCTGGTCGCCCACTCACTGTCTTTTTTGCGAGGGTATTACTCAGAGACTTGATACTGTCAAAGCAGTACCAAAGCCATTCAGAGGGTAGCATCAAGTGACCAACTTGACTCATTGTGGCCAGATGTTGCTTCATAGCTAAGTGGTCGAACATTTCAACGGCTTGAGTGGCACCAGGAATGTCGTTTTATAGACACGTTTTAGAGACACAGCAGGGGGCAATTCATTGTTTCGTGGGGGCACTCCCCAGGGGTTGGTTACCCCAGCTCGTGTTTTATCCCAGACGAATAACTGAAATTGCTTTTACAATGTTTGAAGTTCATTTTGCCAATACATTGGATGGTGTGTCATGAGATTACCACTCTCACTCATTGTTGCCAGGCTTCGCATCGGATGACTTTTGATGAGGTTCCCTGGTCCCCCCAAATTCCTTTTTTTGTGTTTTTTTATTCTAATTTTTTTTTCTATGATATATAAATGTCAACCCAGCATCCTTCATAGCATCCATCCGTCATAAATGCCAATGCAACATCCATGTATAAAGCCTTGAGGCTTACTTCCTTCTCTTCGGTCTTCTCTTTTGAAAGATGTTTTTCACTTTGTTTCTGATTCGATCAAAGCTGTTATCTTCTAAGATTTGCTGGAGTTGTGGAGTTGAACTGAAAATTTTTGTGATCTCAGGATTTCGTGGGCATTTCTCATATTTAGAGAGAGCTTCGTCAATTAGTTTCGTGTCCTCCTCGTCCCAGTCTAATCTTGCACTTTGTAGAGATCCATGCCCTGATGTCGTCTCCCCTGGGCTGTCATCAGGGACCTTAAAAGGGTCAATTGTTGGTTGTTTTTCTTGAAGGTAACGCACCCTGTCTGTTACCTTCTTGATCTTTTCTGGCGACGTCAAAGCTTTCATCAGGATTGGGTGTTCCCTCATTTTAGCCATAACCACTTTCTTCCGCATCGGTGAATGTTTTTCAATTTCTGGTTGAAAGACCTCCTTAACTGCTTGATGCTCTTCTTCAGACAAAGGCCTCTTTGATGGTGAGCACTCTGCTTGATCTTCCTGCTCGTCACACTCTGGAGCTCTTTTCTTAGGTGAAGGTTTGGTGAAATTCTTGATTTGTTCTGCAGCCTCAGCGGCTTGGTCCGTGAGGCTATCTCGTAGGTACCACTTTTTGGCAGTATAATCAGAGTGGCACATGAGGCGACGGAGTGGTTCTTCATCAATCTTTTTCCTTTTTTGCTTTTTCTTGTACATGATGGTGACTATCCATTTACGGAAGTCTGTCGCGCTGATCATGGTGTCTGGACGAACAGACACAGCATTATGAGAAGGTCTCGGGCCGCACAGTATTCTGCAACTGTAAGTTCTTTATCAGCTTCTGCAGACGTGAACGCCTGTCGTCCTTTCAAAGCTGGTTCGGAGTTCATTATGGCTTCCACGTCTGCATTAGTTAGTATGTTGTCGCATTCCTTGAGATATTTTTCCCAGCTGTCTTTCGGTGTTTCTTTGGTGACGGTCCTTCTCCATCCCTTCAGATCCTTGCACAGGTCTGACAGAGCGTCTTTGGTCACTGGATCAATTTTTGGCAGGTGCGATCTAGTGCCTTTCTCGGTAACATATTCTAGGAAGTTTTGCAAACTGCCCAGGTAGGACTTGAGCGTACCACATGCCTTCTTGGTCAAGTTGGACACTACCCAATCTAGCCAAACCTTGTTACCTTCTTCATCTGCGATAATGGTAATATCGTCTCCTTTTGGTTCGATCTCCTCCAGGATGGTCCTGACCTGGCTGGCATGCTGAAGACGTTTTCTTTCTTTGTGGAAGCCAGCAGCTGGAGTGAACGAGTACTTGTAAAAGCCAATCAGCCACCTGTGGCGGTCTGTCCTCGAGTTAGGATCTTTGAAGAAATCCTCTTGCATGCAATGTACGGTGTCGTCATTATCATCGCTGACATTGTCACTAGGAGGTTTACTCTTCGCCGCTGGGCTTGGTGGTACAATGTCCAACTCATCGATAGCTTCCTCGTCACTTGCCGACTGCATGGTGACTTCTTCCACAATTGGTAGCTCAGGTAATGGTAGATGAGATGGCACTGATGATGGCGAGACTTTCTTATCCTTAGTTGTTGTTGAATCTGGGGATGGTATGGATGGTTGTGACACATTAGGTTCTATGCTACGGAGCTCTTCTTCCAGTTCCTGGTACCGCCTTGCTACTTTGAGGCTGAGCTTGTAAACAGCACTTCCTGGCTTCATACGATGTTTGTTTTGCAGGTGCTCGGGAAGGTAGCAGCCCAAGTAGTTGCAAGCTTTCTCTGAGCACCAACGCTTCCATCTCCCCTTGATGGTCTTTCCTCCTCTTGTAGTACGTTTGGGCCCTATTGTCTTTTTTGGGTCCAAACCCAGGGCAAAGTATTTGTCGACATCTTGCTCGATGATGTGACCTTTTCGGTAATGTACGTTTTGTAGATGGCGCTTCAGATTTGGCCCTACATAGCCACGGCAACCGCTTGGGACCATGCATTTGCGGTCAATGTGGTGACTCCACGGATTTCTCTTTTGATTGTCTCCATTATTGTCATCCTCTTCGTCTTCCTCCACACCTGCTTGACCTTTCTCATCCTCATCCTCGTCTTTCTCTCCTTCACCTTCCTCTTCATCTTTCTCTTCTTCATTCTTCTCTCCTTCCTCTTCACTTTCCTCTTCCTCATCCTGTTCTTCTTGCGCATCTTCACCCTCCTCTCCTTCTCCATCCTCCTCCAAGGTGTCACCTTCTTCTTCTCTTCGGGAGGCTTCCATTTGTTCCACCTTAAGTAGCATGTCTGTCGTTAAACAAATGTCCTTGACCAGAGTCAGTGTATCCTCTGCAACATCCTGTCCATTTAGGACAGGATGGACGGTTGGCGTTTTGTCCGAGAGGCAATTGTAGGCATACATACAATACTTAAGTGCCGTCCGTGCCATCCTCGCTGTGAATTGAAGTTTGAGTTTCTCGGCCGCTGCTTCAAAGTAGACAAATTCTGATAAGTCGTCTTTCATCCTACTCTTTGCACCTTTCGCTGCGGGATTAAACACTTCTGGCGCATTGAAGGGGAAGCCCTCCTTAAGGTGAAGTAGCTCTTGGGCATTGTGATTGCATTTGACAGCTCGTGTTAACAGATCAATAAGGGTTGTGAGACGGTTTTCCATGATTAGCGAATACGTAGGAATGTTTCTAAGGCAAAAGTAAACCCGGAATAACTTTGCCGTAGAATAGGCCTTGTAAACAGGAGGTCAAATGGTAAAATCCCCTTAAAGTTGTTAGCAGTTAAAGTTAAGCCTCGTTTTCATGCTAAGTGCATATTTACGTCCGCCATATTGGAAAAACTTCAACAGTTAATAACTTTGCAAGGTTTAAAGCTCTGTCTCAACTTTCCACGTGACTTTGATCACAACAGGCCCAACCCAGAGCAAGAATTTGCGCAGCTACAAACGGTTGAAATTTCGACCTTATTAGCTATTCATACCTCAATAACTCGTTAATAGATTGAGCAATTTTCACGAAACTTGAATCAAAGGCTTCCTTGCAAGGCTATGTATCTGGGTTTGGCCACTGAAAGCCTTCAAGTGTTGTAAAAACCGCTTAAAAACCACTCAATGGTTATGTACTTCATAAATTCTCTACTATGCTAGCGTAACCATTGACTACGCAAAAGTAAACACTTCCCACGGAACAAAAATCTTATTGACAGATGCACGAGGACCTTATGTCATGTTCCTGGTAGTTAGTTTACTCTTGCATGGTCTTTAAACGGTGTAAATAAATTAAAAATATGGAGCACAAAAAACGTGTATGCTTGTCTTGAATGCACTCCAATGCTTGTCTTGAATGCCAACCTCATGTCTGTGCACTGGAGTGTCCTTATAAGTACTGTAACAGTGTTTTGTTTATAACTATGACAGATTAAAAGCTTTTTTCTTCAAATTTGGTGGAAAATTATACTTTTATTTCTCTTTTCTGTGCTTAAAGGATTTTTAATTATCTTTAAAATTTAATGAGATACGAACAGGTCAATTTGTCGTGCAATTTTGCCACTATGCTATAATAGGGTAAGGGGTACATACATTTATTTTTGTAGGACTAGTTTTAAGATCTGCTGTTCTTTCTTGGTAGACTGTTAGGTATGTTAATAGTGTCTAATCTGGTTAATATTATTATTATTATTGTTATTAATTTATTTTTATTAACGAGAGATTGCTAGTTAAAGTTGTTCTTCAAGTTCTTTCCCAAGGCCAAAAAATTTTACAGTTTTTAAAAATTTGTATCTTCTTGTAATTTCAATATGTTGCCTTGAACTTTGACTATGATTTAGGACTACTATAGTACTATAGCATAAAAAAATTGACATTTGCATCAGTGATTGACAAGTGACAAACAGTTTGTGCTAACAACCTGTTTTTTTCAAAAATTCGTTGTGTTAACTGAAGGGCAAACTTTGGTCGACCATAACTCATCAATGAACAAAGCTATTGCAGCACGGTTTCCTTCATCTTCTAGAGCATTAATAACTGAAGAAGTGTACAAGAGGTTAAAGGAAAATATTTAAATAAATACAAGATATTATAAGAAATATTAGGTATTCATATTTTGCAGCAAAACACACAGTACTAATTTCGAAAAATTCTCAAAACCTCAACTGTAAGGGTTAGGAAACCAAACTCACTAATTTTATACAACCAACCATGGCCTCAGTAGTGATTAATGTTAATATTAGAGGTCGAGGTCAAAGGTTAAACTTTCTAAGAAAACTGTTGCAAATAGTACAATTTTTTCTTAATTGGCCGTAAATGGCATTGTATAACTTATCACCGTTTAACTTTAAAACCGTCATATTATTTTGGCGGCTAGAATAAGTCTTGCCCTAAATAACGCTGTGTTCAATTCATCTAAAGAATCTATTTGAGCTCAGAAAAAAATCAGATTGACATGGGCCATTTTTGTAAAACATGGTCGATGTGCCCTCCTTTTTGAGACTTTGAAGGGCCATATCTTCACGAAGAAACAAGTTTGATAAAAGAAAATTACACCAACGTCTTCCGCTCAGTAAGATCTTTAAAACGATAGTAAATACTGATGTTTTTGTTAAGATTCGAATTTTTTAAAAGCAACAAGGTGTGAAGTCGATTTCCCCTCTTTGCCTAAAATAGGGTCTTCACGCCAGAAAAAAATTCAAAATAAAGTAACCTGTTAATCAAATGACGTGAAAACTACAACAAGTCAATTTTGTCACAAAAGGAATAAGTGGGCCAAATGTCAGACCTTAACCCTTAGATTTAGTCATTTTGGAATTTTTTCAAACCAGTCACATTTTCGAGTAAGAGAAAACTGATCTCCAAAACTCATACTCAGATGTTAGGCATATGCCTTTACTGGATTTTTTCAGAACCAAAATGTTCACTTTTTTAAATGCGAGGGTTAAGAAATGGCTTTCTACCGCTCAAGGGGGAATAGAGTTAACCCTCCATAACCAGATTTTGAGCCACTTAGGCAAAGATTTTCAACGATTCCCCCATTTTGTTGAGTCCCCTCCCTTTTTTTGACTTCAAACCAGCGTAAAAGGTAGAAACATTGACCAATGAAACTGAAACTTTAACAAAATAAAAAACAGGTCTAAATAAAGGTTAACACCAAAGGACAAAGACATTGGACTTATTCTAAATTTTTATAATTTTTCGAAGTTGTGTTAGGAGAGGGGGAACTCAACCGCAAATATAGCTAATTTACTATTTGTATACATTGGTACTGACTTTGTAGGACCCTTATACGTAAAGGAGAGTCAAGTGTCACGAAAGCGTACGTATGTGTGTCCACAAATGCGTGGTCGCGTATAGGTCACTTGGAGCTTACAAATGGCCAAACGACAGATGAATTTCTGCAAGCCTTCAGTCGCATAACAAATCGCAGCGGTGTTTGCCATACAGTGTGGTCAGACAATGCAAAAACCTTCAAAGTCGCAAGTAGAGAAAATAAGAGGTTATATGACCAGCCAAAGTCACAGAGCCAGTCGCTGTGGGACACTTTGGATCAAGATCGAATCAAGTCAGAGTTATCAGCAAAGGGGATTAAGTAGAATCAGCCACCCCACAAGCCAGTCATGAAGAAGACGTTCCTGTACATGGTGGGGAGAAGTTGCAGTCGGTTGTTGTTCCGGCTCAGAGCTTTCCTGTTCCTTAAAGTAGACTCATTGTTGGCCTCCGCGACGGAGGACAAGGTAAGGAGGATGTTACAGCCCTTCGCACACGATCTGGAAGAGTAGTTAACAACGTGAGAGACTCGACTTGTGACTACGATTAACCCTACCCTACCCTAGTAAGTTAGCTTTGTAAGTTACGTGCCCTTGTTTGCGTCCTTCGTAGCTTGTGAATCAAAGTGTTGTACACCCGCTCGGACATCTAAGTTGTGTATCGATGTCTAATGGTCATTAAACATTGTGTTGAGGAAAGCTGTATTTCGTCGAGCTTCCTAACAGGAATTAAGACTTCTGCAAGATAAGCTCTATCAGCACCCACCACCACGATCTGGTAATTAAGGAGATGGGAGAGGGGGGGGGGGCCGGCGGTACTAAAACAAAACAAGACACTACATTTATATATGCAGGTACCAACAGGCACATTAGCTTCACGGTGTAGCAGCAGGCTTTGTTCTTTTGAATTTTTTTCCATTTCTGAAAGAATTTCATTTGGGATGTTGGTCCACCTTGGCTTTGGCAGGGACCAGGACCATTTAGTTGATGAACCAAATCCTGAAACGCGCAAAAAGTCAATTTAGTATCAAATTAAAGCTTATTGCCTATATTTGGAACGTCTACTTGTTACTTTTTATGTAACCTGTACCTAAGCGAGAAATACAACTTTTTGGAACGGAGGTAGGCTAGGAGAAATTGAACTCCTAAATCTATAAGAACTATAAAATAATTTATATCTCTGTAAATATCAAACTTATTTGTACCAGACTTGGCAGAAATACTACCCTTATCAAGATATGTTAATTTTAGCTTTCAGACATGTTTTCTGAGTTGCCATGGCTACAGCCGCCAATCGAATAGTAAATAAGGCCTCGGGCGGGGCACAAAGTTTGCCCCATTCTTAACTCCGAGAGTATGAAGGCTATGACAACAAGACGTGAGGTTAAAGGGTACGTCTTACAATGTTTCCTTTGGGGTCTGCAGAACGACTTGATGACGTCACTTGACGTGGGAATTATGTCAAAGTTTTCAAGTGGCGGCCATCTTGGATGCGCCATCTTTGATCCAATCTTGTCTCTAGATTTAGTTTACACAGAGAGAAAACAGGCGAGGCAGGCCATGTTTAGAAATGTTGGTTGTTACTTGGTTTTTGAACAACAAACTCAACCCACATATCGCGCCAAGTCCGGGAATCGAACCCGGGACACATTGGTGGGAGACAAGTGCTCTCACCTCTGCGCCATATCTGCTCCCCCTTAAACAACAACGTTAGTCTAAAGGAGTCTCACACACTTTGCTCCAAGCTACTTTGTACAAATCAATCTTTTGACAATTGTCCTAATTATGAACGTTTGCAAAGTTCAAAAACTGTTGAAAAGTTTGTCCTTTTGCTCTCGCGTTGAAATACATCAGAACGTAATGACCACAACTCCTGCTGTTCACAGCTTGGAGAGACCTCGTGTTCGTCATCACGTACTTCCACTGCTTCACGATTCATTCGTTCAATGGTTAAGCTTGGTAGCATTGCAGAGATACAGTAAAACTGACCATTAGTTTACAGACATTGTCTTTTGTTCAAATACCTAACCAGTGTTTTCCTGGTTTGTCATGTGGGTCTGTGTTAACAATTTAAGAGCAGCAATACCTGGCCAGGGTTCTTGGGTAAACGATCACAGGCCACCACTCCATAGAAGTAAGGTTTCAACATGGGAACTTCCATAGCCAAATATTCCAATTGCACATTGTTCGGGACCACTTGTTTTACGTCAAATTGCGTTCGTAGATGCCGTAGAGCACAGCACCATCGGAATCGATCTCCAGTAATTTCGCAAACTCTCCCAAGATGATGCTTGTATTGTGTTCGTGAGCCGTCCCAAATTCTAGTACCAGTTGCAAGTCTCCTGTTTGTCTTGGGTTCAACGCACGGCTGTCGGCGCATCCTTTGGCAACATTGTCAAATACAAACAGGGTGCCATTCTTGTGTTGCCCCCAATCCTCTCTTCTCACCATTTTTGCTTTATGTCCGCTTTACTGGCTTGCAGAAAGAAAAAGTACCCTGCCAGATCTCCTTGACTATCATCGTGATTGAGTTGGAACGTTTCATTTAGGTCTTCCCCTAAAACAATCTGTTTGATGGAGGTCAATCCGAATTTCTGGAAGCGGAATGGATCGAACGCCACGTTCCCGTTAGAGGCTTCCTTACGTGCCATCCCCACAATGATTCTATCTAGGATCCTACCTTGATACAAACGGTTTGTTAGCTCTAAGGCCGGCTTGATTTTCTTGCATACTTAATGTTCTGATTAGACGTCTTACAGTAGGGTAAAATGGGATGGGAGATAAAATGGGATCTTGACGTTATCTTGGGTAAGCTCCTATGCAAAGCCACCCTATTGAGAAAGGGATCTAACTAATGAAAGTGAGGTCTCATTCTGATTTGTTCTTAAGGAACCAACACTTTGCTCATGTGACAGGCTTCCAGGTGGGGTTAAAGATCAACACGTATGTTTTTTCAATCGTGCTACTGGCTGTTTCGCTTTTGCTGCTAGCCAAGGCTCACTGGAAAAGTCGATATTCAGCACGTTGCCGTAAACAGCTGAACATTGCTGAGAGGCCGCCGTGAGATGATCATCGAGAAGGTGCGGGCTATCGATAAGGAAAGAAGGTCAGCTACAGCTGTTGGATTTGCTAAACAGTGTGCTTGGTCGTGCTGGGAAGAGTCGGAACAGTAAAAACATCCGCTGCCTAACCCTTGCTCTCATCGAGCTATCGCAAATCAGTTTCCTCCTCAGATCGATCAATGACCTCCTCCCTACAACAACAAACCTTAAACAATGGGCCATCATCGACGGCGACACTTGCCGTGCTTCTATTAAAACACATGCCACCTTAGAGCATTTGTTAGCAGCTTGTGATAGCTCACTGCAGAAGTACACTTGGAGACACAACTTAGTGTTGACGGTTCTCAACATCACACAGGTTCTCGACATCAAGTTTCCCGACATCACAAAGACCAGCTAAGGAAGAACCTAACCAAGTCATCAAGTTCCACCGCAATCATCACACAGTGCTTCATGCAACTCAGCTTGTATTGACCAAGGATGCCGTTTGTGTATTACCCCCCTGAAACTGCACCTGGCAGAGAACTGAGTTGCGCTCCTTGGGACGCCCTTTGTATTCTCCATGCTTGCTGCTACGACGCCTGGAAAGGCATCACGTAGTGGCATCTTCCACTGGCGGCGCAGGAACTGTAGTCCCGTAGATAGCCGCGAAACTACAACACTTCCTGGGCAATGGCTGATGAGGATGATGGCTTGGAGTTGGCAATTTAAGTCTGCATGATATACTCTCTTAGTGTATTCTGCATAATTTAGCCCGGTATGAGACACAACGCGTTTTGTCCATTACGGCGCACTGAAAAACTCGATTTTCCGAAAGTTGCAGCGAACTGCTTTTATCAGCTGTTTTAGTACGATTTTGATGTTCAAGTCTAAGTAATGTACGACGCAACTTACATTTTGTCCATGATGAGTCACTGGAAAACTCAATTTTCAAAAACTTCCTGTGAAGAGCTCAATTCTCTTGATTTACGATGATTCCCATGTCCTTAACGTTTTAGCTGCATACAAAGGAAACTGCATTTTCTCCATGTTGTCATGTAAAAACTCGACTTTAGGAAAGTTTCCCTGAACAGCTAAAATCATCTCTTGCGTTATGAATTCGACGGCCGTACTGCATTCTGTAATTTGTTGCGCTGTACCGACATAAAATGCACTTTCTAGATAATGACTCACTGGAAAATATTGATTTTCCGAAATTTGTCCGAAACCCTTTAAATCCCCTGTTTTTCAATGATTTTTGTGTGCGTAGTACATCCTCTAAGTTTTCGCCGTACGCAAAAGGAAAACGACTTTTCGCCATTACCATTAACCAGGAAACGTGATTTCCTAAAAGTTGCCGGAAACAGCCCAATTCTTTTGTTTTATGATGATTTTGACGTCTGTAGTAAATTCTACAAGTTAGGGGGCTGTACCGACATAAAGCGCATTTTCTACAATATGAGACACTGGAAAAGTCTATTTTCCGCACGTTGCCTTGAACAGCTCTAATCACTTGTTTTATTTTGACTTCCATGTCTGTAGTACATTCTATATCTTTAAGTCCCAACTCACGGAAAATGCGTTTAGTCTTTTATGGCGCACTGAAAAACAGCATTTTTAGAAAGTTGGCGTGAACAGCTTTTAACACCTGCCCTTATGATGATTGCGATGCCTTGAAGTTCCAGCCGTGTACGACGCAAAGAATTTTGTCTGAGATGAGTAAATGGCAGTTTTTAGAAAATGTAGAAAATAAGTTTTCAGGTCTGTAGGGATTTTCCTTAAGTTGTCGATACAGTGCAAGACTTACAGAATGTACTACAAACATCCAATTCATCATAAAACAGGTGATTTCAGCTGTTCCCGACAACTTATGGAAAATCAGGTTTTTCTGTGACCCATAATGGAGAAAATGCATTTTGCTTTGTATACAACTAAAAGGTGAAGGATGCATTACGGAGATTGAAATATTCGTAAAGCAGATGAATTAAGCTGTTTACGGTAACTTTCGGAAAATTGATTTTTCTAGTGACTCAATCTAGAAACTGTGTTTTATGTCGATACAGCGCTAAAACTTACAGAATGTACTACAGACATCGAAGTCGTCATAAAACGGGGGATTTCAGCTGTTCCCGTTAACATTTGGAAAATCAAGTTTTCCAGTAACCCATAATGACGAAAATGCATTTTCCTTTGTATGCCGCTAAAACGTGAAGGATGCATTACGCAGATTGAAGTCTTCGTAAAGCAGATCAATACAGCTGTTCACAGTAACTTTTGGAGAATCGAGTGTTTTAGTGACCCATAATAGACACAACGTGTTTTGCGTCTTACCAGACCAATCTTAATGAATGTACTACACGGATGGAAATCACCATAAAACCGGTTACTTGAGCAGTTTACAGAAACTTTCAGTAAATCAAGTTTCCCATTGACCCATGATGGAGACATTGGCTTTCGGTGAGTTGAGCTGTTCACAGTAACTTTTGGAAAATCGAGTTTTTAGTGACTCAGTCTAGAGAGTGCGTTTTATGTCGATATAGCGCTTAAACTTACAGAATGTTCCTTGCAACTTTTGGAAAATCGACTGTTCGAGTGACTCATAATAGACGAAATGCGATTCGCGTCTTACCGGACCAAACTTGCAAAATGTACTGCACGGATAAAAATAAGCATAAAACCGGTTACTTGAGCAGTTAAGGGCAACTTTCAGAAAATCAAGGTTCACAGTGATCCATAATGGCGAAAATGCATTTTCCTTTGTATGCTGCTAAAGCGTAAAAGGATGCACTTCGGAGATAGAAATCTTCGTAAAGCGGATGAATTAAGCTGTTCAAAGTAACTTTAGGGAAATTGAACTTTCCAGCGACTCAATCTACAAAGTGCGTTTTATGCCGATAGAGAATGTACTACAGACATCAAAGTCATCGTAACACAGGTGATTTTAGCTGTTCCCGACAACTTTTGGAAAATCGAGCGTTCTAGTGACCCATAATAGACAAAGTGCGTTTTGCGTCCTACAGGACCAAAGCTGCAAAATGTACTACACGGATGGAAATCACCATAAATTCGGTTACTTTAGCAGTTTAGTGCAACTTTCAGAAAATCAAGCTTCTCAGTGACCCATAATGGGGAAAAGGCTTTTTCCTTTGTATGCCCCTAAAACGTAAAGGACGCACTTCGGAGATCGAAATCTTCGTAAAGCGGATGAATTAAGCTGTTCACAGAAACTTTTGGAAAATCGAGTTTTCCAGTGACCCATAATAGACAAAATGCGTTTTAATTCTCACCGAACCAAAGTTGCGAAACGTACTACACGGATGCCAATCACCAAGACCGGTTACTTGAGCAGTTTACGGGAACATTCAGGAAATCGAGTTTCCAAGTGCCCCATGATGGAGAAAATGGGCTTTCGTTTCCATACCGCTAAAATTTGGACGATGCACTACTGATATCGAATCACCGTAAAACGGGTGAATTCAGCTATTCACAGTAACTTTTGGAGATTTGAGTTTTTTAGTTACTCAATCTAGAAAGTGCGTTTTATGTCGAAAAAGTGCTGAAACTTACAGAATGTACTACAGACATCGAAGTCATCATAAAACAGGTGATTTCAGCTGTTCCCGGCAACTTTTAAAAAAATCGAGTTTTCCAGTGTTCCATAATGAAAAAAATGTGTTTTGCGTCTTACCAGACCCAAACTTCCAAAATGTACTACACGGATGGAAATCATCCTACAACAGGTGATTTCAGCTGTTCCTGACAATTTTTGGAAAATCAAGTTTTCTAGTGACCCATAATGGATTAAATGCATTTTCCTTGAAATAACGCTAAAATATGAAGGATGTATTACGGGGATTGAAATCTTATTAAAGCAGATAAACTAATATGTTCACACTAACTTTTGGAAACTTGAGTTTTCTAGTGACTCAACCTAGAAAGTGCCTGCTATGTCGATACAGCGCTAACACTTACAGAATGTACTACAGACATCAAAGTCATCATAAAACAGGTAATTTGAGCTGTTCCCGACAACTTTTGGAAAATCTAGCGTTTGAGTGACCCATAATAGACAAAGTGCGTTTTGCGTCTTACCAGTCCACACCTTCAAAACTTACTACATGAATGGAAATCACCATAAAACTAGTTACTTGAGCAGTTCAGGGTAATTTTCAGAAAACCAAACTTCTCAGTGATCCATAAAGGGAAAATGCATTTTCCATTCTATGCCGCTAAAACATAAACGATGCACTTCGGAGATCGCAACCTTCGTAAAGCCGATGAATTAAGCTGTTCACAGTAATGTTTGGAAAATTGAGTTTTCCACTGACTCAATCTAGAAAGTGGGTCTTATGTCGATATAGCGCTAAGACTTACAGAATGTACTACAGACATCGAAGTTATCATAAAACAGCCGATTACAGCTGTTCCCGGCAACTTTTGGAAAATCAAGTTTTCCAGTGACCACTAAAGGAGAAAAAGCATTTTCCTTTGTATGCTGTTCAAAAGGAAAGGATGCACTACGGAAATCGAAATCATCGTAAAACGGGTGAATTGAGCTGTTCACAGTAACTTTGAAAAATCGAGGTTTTTAGTGACTCAATGGAGAGAGTGTGTTTTATGTCGATACAGTGCTTAAACTTACAGAATGCACTACAGACACCCGATTCATCCTACAACAGGTGATTTCAGCTGTTCCTGACAATTTTTGGAAAATCAAGTTTCCTAGGGACCCATAATGGATTAAATGCATTTTCCTTGAAATAACGCTAAAATATGAAGGATGTATTACGGGGATTGAAATCTTATTAAAGCAGATAAACTAATATGTTCACACTAACTTTTGGAAACTTGAGTTTTCTAGTGACTCAACCTAGAAAGTGCCTGCTATGTCGATACAGCGCTAACACTTACAGAATGTACTACAGACATCAAAGTCATCATAAAACAGGTAATTTGAGCTGTTCCCGACAACTTTTGGAAAATCTAGCGTTTGAGTGACCCATAATAGACAAAGTGCGTTTTGCGTCTTACCAGTCCACACCTTCAAAACTTACTACATGAATGGAAATCACCATAAAACTAGTTACTTGAGCAGTTCAGGGTAATTTTCAGAAAACCAAACTTCTCAGTGATCCATAAAGGGAAAATGCATTTTCCATTCTATGCCGCTAAAACATAAACGATGCACTTCGGAGATCGCAACCTTCGTAAAGCCGATGAATTAAGCTGTTCACAGTAATGTTTGGAAAATTGAGTTTTCCACTGACTCAATCTAGAAAGTGGGTCTTATGTCGATATAGCGCTAAGACTTACAGAATGTACTACAGACATCGAAGTTATCATAAAACAGCCGATTACAGCTGTTCCCGGCAACTTTTGGAAAATCAAGTTTTCCAGTGACCACTAAAGGAGAAAAAGCATTTTCCTTTGTATGCTGTTCAAAAGGAAAGGATGCACTACGGAAATCGAAATCATCGTAAAACGGGTGAATTGAGCTGTTCACAGTAACTTTGCAAAATCCAGTTTTTCAGTGACTCAATGGAGAGAGTGTGTTTTATGTTGATACAGCACTAAAACTTACAGAATGTCCTACAAACATCGAAGTCATCATAACACAGGTGATTTTAGCTGTTCCCGACAACATTTGGAAAATCGAGCTTTCTAGTGACACATAATAGAGAAAGTGCGTTTTCCATCTTACAGGACCAGACCTGGAAAATGTACTACACGGATGGAAATCGCATAAAACCGGTTACTTTAGCAGTTTAGGGCAACATTCAGAAATCTAGGTTCTCAGTGACCCATAATAGAGTAAATGCATTTTCGTTTGCATGCCGCTGAAAGGTGAAGGACGGATTGCCGAGATTGAAATCTTCGTAAAGCCGATGAATTAAGCTGTTCACAGATCACTTTTTAAAAAATGAGCTTTCCAGTGACTTAATCGAGAGAGTGCGATTTATGTGGATACAGTGCTAAAACTTACTGAATGTAGTACAGACATAGAAGTCATCATAAAACAGGTGATTCCAGCTGTTCCCGGCAACTTTTTGAAACTCAAGTTTTCCAGTGACCGGTACTGGCGAAAATGCATTTTCCTTGGTATGCCGCTAAAACGTGAAGGATGTATTACCGAGATTGAAATCTTCGTAAGGCGGATGAATGAAGCTGTTTACAGTAACTTTTGGAAAATCAAGTTTATCAGTGTCTAGAGAGTGCGTTTTATGTCGATACAGCCAGAAAACTTACAGAATGTACTACAGACATCGAAGTGATCATAAAATGGGTGATTTCAGCTGTTCCTTGAACCTTTTGGAAAATCGACTGTCCTAGTGACCCATAATAGACTAAATGCGATTTCCATCTTACTGGACAAAACTTGAAAAATATACTACACCGACGGAAATCACCATAAAACCAGTTACTTGAGCAGTTTAGGGCAACTTTCAGAAAATCAAGCTTGACAGTGACCCATATTGGCGAAAATGCATTTTCCTTTGTATGCCGCTAAAACGTTAAAGGATACACTTCGGGGATCGAAATCTTCGTAAAGCGGATGTCGACAAAATGTTGAAACTTAATGTTGGAACTCATCATAAAACAGGTGATTTCAGCTGTTCCCGGCAACTTTTAAAAAATCGAGTTTTCCAGTGTTCCATAATAAACAAAATGTGTTTTGCGTCTTACCGGACCCAAACCTCCAAAATGTACTACACGGATGGAAATCATCATGAGACCGGTTACTTGAGCAGTTTACGGGAACTTTCAGGAAATCAAGTTTCCCAGTGAGCCATGATGGAGAAACCGCGCTTTCGTTTCTATGCCGCTAAACCTTGAAGGATGCACTTCGGAAATCGAAATCATCGTAAAACGGGTGAATTGAGTTGTTTACAGTAACTTTTGGAAAATCGAGTTTTCCAGTGACCCATAATAGACAAAATACGTTTTAATTCTCACCGAACCAAAGTTGCGAAATGTACTACACGGATGCAAATCACCAAGACCGGTTACTTGAGCAGTTTACGGGGACATTCAGGAAATCGAGTTTCCTAGTCCCCCATGATGGAGAAAATGGGCTTTCGTTTCCATACAGGTGATTTCAGCTGTTCCCGGCAACTTTTAAAAAAATCGAGTTTTCCAGTGTTCCATAATGAACAAAATGTGTTTTGCGTCTTACCGGACCCAAACTTCCAAAATGTATACGTACTACACGGATGGAAATCATTATGAGACCGGTTACTTGAGCAGTTTATGGGAACTTTCAGGAAATCAAGTTTCCCAGTGAGCCATGATGGAGAAAACGCGCTTTCGTTTCTATGCCGCTAAACCTTGAAGGATGCACTACGGAAATCGAAATCATCGTAAAACGGGTGAATTGAGCTGTTCACAGTAACTTTGAAAAATCGAGGTTTTTAGTAACTCAATCGAGAGAGTGTGTTTTATGTCGATACAGTGCTTAAATTTACAGAATGCACTACAGACACCGAAGTCATCCTACAACAGGTGATTTCAGCTGTTCCTGACAATTTTTGGAAAATCAAGTTTTCTAGTGACCCATAAGGGATAAAATGCATTTTCCTTGAAATAACGCTAAAATATGAAGGATGTATTACGGGGATTGAAATCTTATTAAAGCAGATAAACTAATATGTTCACACTAACTTTTGGAAACTTGAGTTTTCTAGTGACTCAACCTAGAAAGTGCCTGTTATGTCGATACAACGCTAACACTTACAGAATGTACTAAAGACATCAAATTCATCATAAAACAGGTGATTTGAACTGTTCCCGACAACTTTTGGAAAAACTAGCGTTTGAGTGACCCATAATAGACAAAGTGCCTTTTGCGTCTTACCAGTCCACACCTTCAAAACTTACTACACGAATGGAAATCACCATAAAACTAGTCACTTGAGCAGTTCAGGGTAATTTTCAGAAAATCAAACTTCTCAGTGATCCATAAAGGGAAAATGCATTTTCCATTCTATGCCGCTAAAACATAAAAGATGCACTTCGGAGATCGCAACCTTCGTAAAGCGGATGAATTAAGCTGTTCACAGTAACGTTTGGAAAATTGAGTTTTCCACTGACTCAATCTAGAAAGTGGGTCTTATGTCGATACAGCGCTAAGACTTACAGAATGTACTACAGACATCGAAGTTATCATAAAACAGCCGATTACAGCTGTTCCCGGCAACTTTTGGAAAATCAAGTTTTCCAGTGACCACTAAAGGAGAAAAAGCATTTTCCTTTGTATGCCGTTCAAAAGGAAAGGATGCACTACGGAAATCGAAATCATCGTAAAACGGGTGAATTGAGCTGTTCACAGTAACTTTGCAAAATCGAGTTTTTCAGTGTCTCAATCGAGAGAGTGTTTTATGTTGATACAGCACTAAAACTTACAGAATGTCCTACAAACATCGAAGTCATCATAACACAGGTGATTTTAGCTGTTCCCGACAACATTTGGAAAATCGAGCGTTCTAGTGACCCATAATAGAGAAAGTGCGTTTTCCATCTTACAGGATCAGACCTGGAAAATGTACTACACGAATGGAAATCCGCATAATACCGGTTACTTTAGCAGTTTAGGGCAACATTCAGAAATTAAGGTTCTCAGTGTCTCAATCTAGAGAATGCGTTTTATGTGGATACAGTGCTAAGACTTACTCAATGTAGTACAGACATAGAAGTCATCATAAAACAAGTGATTCCAGCTGTACCCGGCAACGTTTTGAAATTCAAGTTTTCCAGTGACCGGTACTGGATTTTTCTTGGTATGCCGCTAAAACGTGAAGGATGCATTACGGAGATTGAAATCTTCGTTAGGCGGATGAATTAAGCTGTTCACAGTTACTTTTAGGAAAATGAATTTTCTAGTGACTCAATCTTTAAAGTGCGTTTGATGTCGATACAGTGATAAATCTTACAGAATATACTACAGACATCAAAGTGATCATAAATCAGGTGAGTTCAGGTGTTCCCGGCAACGTTTGGATAATCGAGTGTCCAAGTTACTCATGATAGACAAAAGGTGTTTTGCTTCTTGCCGCACCAAACTTAGAGAATGTAGTACACGGATGGATTGAGATGTTAGTTACTCAATCTAGAAAGTGCGTTTTATGTCGAAAAAGTGCTGAAACTTACAGAATGTACTACAGACATCGAAGTCATCACAAAACAGGTGATTTCAGCTGTTTTGTGATGAGAGAGTTTTCCAGTGTTTCATAATAAACAAAATGTGTTTTGCGTCTTACCGGACCCAAACTTCCAAAATGTACTACACGGATGGAAATCATCATGAGACCGGTTACTTGAGCAGTTTACGGGAACTTTCAGGAAATCACGTTTCCCAGTGAGCCATGATGGACAAAACGCGCTTTCGTTTCTATGCCGCTAAACCTTGAAGGATGCACTACAGAAATCGAGATCATCGTAAAACGGGTGAATTGAGCTGTTTACAGTAACTTTTGGAAAATCGAGTTTTTCAGTGACTTAATCGAGAGAGTGTGTTTTATGTCGATACAGTGCTTAAACTTAGAGAATGTACTACAGACACCGAAGTCATCCTAAAACAGGTGATTTCAGCTGTTCCCGACAATTTTTGGAAAATCAATTTTTCCAGTGACCGATATTAAAGCAAATTCATTTTCCTTTGTATGCCTCTAAAACGTGAAGGATGCATTAAGGAGATTGAAATCTTATTAAACCGGATGAACTATGCTGTTCAGAGTAACTTTTTGAAAATTGAGTTTTCTAGTGACTCAATCTAGTAAGTACGTTTTATGTTGATCCAGCGGTAAAACGTACAGAATGTATTACAGAAATCGAAGTCATCATAACCGATGTGATTTCAGCTGTTCCCGACATTTTTTGGAAAATTGAGCGTTCCAGTGACCCGTAATAGACAAAGTGCGTTTTGCATCTTACTGCACAAAACTTACAGAATGTACTACACGAATGGAAATCACCATAAGACCGGTTACTTGAGCAGGTTACGGGAATTTTCAGGAAATCCAGTTTCCCAGGTGATCCATGATGGAGACAATGGCTTTCGTTTCGATACTGCTAAAACTTGGAGGATGGACTACAGAAGTCGAAATGATCGTAAAACGGGCGATTCGAGCTGTTCACAGTAACTTTTGGAAAATCGAATTTTTCAATGACTAAGTCTAGAAAGTGCGTTTTAGTTCAATACAGCGCTAAAACTTACACAATGTGCTAAATACATCGAAGTCATCATAAAAAAGGGGAATTGAGCTGTTTCCGACAACTTTTGGAAAATCAAATTTTCCAGTGAACCATAATGGGGCAAATGCATTCTCCTTTGTATGCCGTTAAAAGGTCAAGGATGCATTACGGGGATTGAAATCTTGTTAAAGCGGATGAACTAAGCTGTTCATAGTAACTTTTGCAAAATTGAGTTTTCTAGTGACCCAATCTAGAAAGTGCGTTTTATGTTGATACAGCGGTAATACTTACAGAATGTACTACAAACATCGAAGTCATAATTAACAGGTGATTTCAGCTGTTGCCGGCAAGTTTTGGATAATCCAGTGTTCTCGTGACCCATAATAGAGAAAACGTGTTTTGTGTCTTACCGGACCAAACTTAGAGAATGTACTACACGGATGGAAATCACCATAAAACCGGTTACTTGACCAGTTTACGGGAACTTTGAAGAAGTCAAGTTTCCCAGTGACCCATGATGGAGACATTTTCTTTCCTTTGTATACTGCTAAAACTTGGAGGATGCACTACGGATATCGAAATCGTCGTAAAACGGGTGAATTGAGCTGTACACAGTAACTTTAAGAAAATCGAGTTTTTTCAGTGACTCAGTCTAGAGGGTGCGTTTTATGTAGCTACAGCGCTAAATCTTACAGAATGTACTACAGAGATCGAAGTCATCATAAAACAGGTAATTTCCAGGTAATTTCAGCTGTTCCTTGGGACTTTTGGAAAATCGACTGTTCCAGGGACCCATAATAGACGAAATGCGATTTGCGTCTTACGGGACCAAGCTATCGAAATGTACTACAAGGATGGAAATCACCATAAAACCGGTTACTTGAGCAGTTAACGACAACTTTCAAAAATCAAGTTTGCCAGTGACCCAGAGTGGGAAAAATTTATTTTCCTTTGTATCCCGCTAAAACGTAAAGGACGCACTTCGGAGATCGAAGTCTTTGTAAAGGGGATGAATTAAGGTGTTCCCGGCAACTATTGGAAATTCGGCATTTCCAGTGAGCCATAATAGATAGAATGCGTTTTTTTTTTTTACTGAACCAAACTTGCAAAATGTATTACACAGATGGAAATCACCATAAGACCAGTTACTTGAGTAGTTTGCGGGAACATTCAGGAAATCTAGTTTCCTAGTGACCCATGATGGACAAAATGGGCTTTCGTTTCCATACCGTTAAAATTTGGACGATGTATTACGGAAATCGAATCAGCGTAAAACGGGATACAGCACTAAAACTTACGGAATGTACTACAGATATAGAAGTCATCATAAAACAGGTGATTTCAGCTGTTCCCGGCAACTTTTGGAAAATCGAGTTTTCGAGTGACGCATAATAGACAAAATGTGCTTTGCGTCTTACGGTACTAAACTTCCAAAATGTACTGCACTTATGGAAATCACCATAAGACCGCTTACTTGAGCAGTTGACGGGAACTTTCAGGAAATCAAGTTTCCCAGTGACCCGTGATTGAGAAAATCCGCTTTCGATTCTATGACGTAAATCGAAATCATCGTAAAACGGGTAAATTGAGCTGTTCACAGTAACTTTTGGAAAATCGAGTTTTTCATTGACTCAATCGAGAGAGTGTGTTTTATGTCCATACAGTGCTTAAACTTATAGAATATACTACGGACACCGAAGTCATCACAAAACACCTGATTTCAGTAGTTCCTGGCAACCTTTGGAAAATCGAGTGTTCCAGTGACCCATAATAGATGAAATGCGTTTTGCGTCTTACCGGACCAAACTTGCAAAATGTACTGCACGGATGGAAATCACCATAAAACCGGTTACTTGAGCATCTAGGGCAACTTTTAGAAAATCAAGCTTCCCAGTGACCCCTAATGGTGAAAATGCATTTTCCTTTGTGTGCCGCTAAAACATAAAAGATGCATTACGGAGATTGAAATCTTGGTAAAGCGGATGAATTAAGCTGTTCACACTAAGTACAGACATCGATGTCATCATAAAACAGGTGATTTTAGCTGTTCGGGACAACTTTTGGAAAATCTAGCGTTCTAGTGACCCATACATAATAGACAAAGTGCGTTTTGCGTCTTACTACACCAAACTTACAGAATGTTCTACACGGATGGAAATCACCATAAAAGCGGTTACTTGAGTAGGTTACGGGAACTATCAGGAAATCAAGTTTCCATGATGGAGACATTGGCTTTCGTTTCTATACCGCTAAAACTTGGAGGATGCACTACGTAAATCGAAATCATCGTAAAATGGGAGATTTGAGATGTTCACAGTAACTTTTGGAAAATCGAGTTTTCACAGTTTACACTTGGAGGATGCGCTACGGAAATCAAAACCATCGTAATACGGGTGAATTGAGCTGTTCACAGTAACTTTTGGAAAATCGAGGTTTTTAGTGACTCAATTTAGAAATGCATGTTCCCTCGTATGCCGCTAAAACGTGAAGGATGCATTACAGAGATTGAAATCTTCGTAAGGGGGATGAATTAACCTGATCACAGTAACTTTTGCAAATTGAGTTTTCCACTGACTCAATGTAGAAGGTGCGTTTTATTTCGATACAATGCTAAAACCAACTGTTCCCTGCAACTTTTGGAAAATCGAGTTTCCTAGTTTCCCATAATAGACAAAATGCGTTTTACGTCTTACCGAACAAAACTTACAGAAGAACTACACGGACGGAAATCACCATAAGAGCGGTTACTTCAGCAGTTTACGGGAACTCTCAGGAAATGAAGTTTCCCAGTGACCCATTATAGAGAAAATGCGCTTTCGTTTCTATGCTGCTAAAAATTAGAGGATGGACGACGGACATCGAAATCGTCGTAAAACGGGTGAATTGAGCTGTTCACAGTAACATTTAGAAAATCGAGTTTTTCAGTTACTCAACCTAGAAAGTGCGTTTTATGTCGATACAGCGCTAAAACTTACAGAATGTACTACAGACATCGAAGTCCTCATAAACAGGTGGTCATCATAGAACAGCTGTTCTCGGCATTTTTTGGAAAATTGACTGTTCCAGTGACCCATACTAGACAAAATGTGTTTTGCGTCTTACCGGATCAAACTTGCGAAATGTACTACAAGGATGGAAATCACCATAAAACCGGTTAGTTGAGCAGTTTAGGGCAACTTTCAGAAAATCAAGCTTCTCAGTGACTCATAATGGCAAAACTGCATTTTCCTTTCCATGCCGCTAAAACGTAAATGATGCACTTCGGAGATTTTAGAACAAATTATTTCAAGAGCAAATTGCAGTCTACTTAGATATCAGTTTACTCAGATTTCAGTCAACTCAGATTTCAGAACAAATTGCAGTCTACTCAGTTCAATTACCATTATAAATCATCTCTTGCATGATAATCCCGACGACCGTGCAAGTTTTAGCACTGTACTGACATAAAACGCACTATCTAGATTATGTGTCACTAGAAAACTCGATTTTCCACAAGTTACTGTGAACAGCTCAATTCACCTGTTTTACGATGATTTCGATATCTGTAGTGCATCCCCCACGTTTTAGCAGCATACAAGGAAAATGCATTGTGTTCATCATAGGTCACTGGGAAACTTGATTTTCTGAAAGTTGCCGTAAACTGCTCAAATCGGTGTTTTCCATCCGTGTAGTACATTCTGCAAGTTTTGTCCGGTAAGACGCAAAACGCTCATGCTGTGGTTAGTCATAAGACAAGAAGCCATGGACTTGATAATGGTGCCTTCAAAGTTTGTAGTACTTTCTGCAAGTTTCATCGCTGTATCGGGTTAAAAAAACACTCAATTTTCCAAAAGTTACTGTGAACAGCTTAATTTATCCGCTTTAAGAAGATTTCAGTCTCCGTAATGCATCCTTTACGTTTTCGCGGCATACAAAGAAAAATGCATTTTCTCCATCATGGGTCACTGGAAAACTTGATTTTCCAAAAGTTGTCGGGAACAGCTGAAATCACCTGTGTTTTTCATCCTTTCGATGTCTGTAGTACATTCTTAAGGTTTTATCGCTGTACTGCTATGAAGAGTGACTGGAAAACTCGATTTTCCAAACCTTGCCTGCAAGAGCCTAAATCAAATGTTTTATGATGATTTTGATGTCTTTATTACATTCTGCAAGTCTTAGTCCGGTACGTTGCAACACACATTTTGTCCATGATGAGGCACTGGAAAACTCAATTTTTGGAAAGTTGCTGTGAACAGCTTAAATCATCTCTTGTATGATGATTTCGACGTCCGTAATACACTGTGCAAGTTTCAGCACTGTACCGACATAAATGCACTCTCTTGGTTATGAGTCACAGAAAAACTCGACTGTCAAAAAATTACTGTGTAAAGCTCAGTTCACCCGTTTTACGATGATTTTGATGTCCCTAGTCATCCTCCAAGTTTTTTGCGCCATACAAACGAAAACGCGTTTTCTCCATTATGGGTCACTTGGAAACTTGATTTTCTGAAAGTTGAAAAAAAAGCTGCTCAATTTACCTGTTTTATGGTGGTTTCCATCCCTATAGTACAAACATGTCTTACCACAGCCTGACGGACCCACTAAGGGATACTTGAGGGGGTGTGAAATCGGAAGGGTGGACTGATCATTTCAACAACAACAAGATGATTTCGATGTCTGTAGCTTATTCCCTAAGTTTTAGTCCTCTAAGTCTATTTTTTTTGGTGCCCTGCAACAGGTTTCGGCGAAAAAATCGCGTCCACATGTGTGGGAACGCTGGGTCGCTTTCTCGCTCGGCTTATAGGCTTCTATGAAATCTGGCAGTTGGACTGGAGACACGCTGGACGTTTTCGTTCCACTTTGCACCTGTTGCGTCCCTGTTCATCGTAGCGGGTTGAAACAATGTACACACATAGCTTGTCCCAGAGACGTCTGTAAGACTGCGGATCCCATGGTTATGATCTTTCTCGTAGAGCAGGTTTTGTTTGTCCGAGGGAGGAATTGTTCCAGCCCGTCGTACCCGATCTAATAAAGTGGTTAAGAACCGTGAGAGACTGGACTTGTGACTATGATTAACCCTTCCCTAGCCTAGCAAGTTAGCTTTGTAAGTCACGTGCCCTTCTTCAGAACAACCCTCGCCTACAAGGTTTAGCTCTCGCAGACGCCTACCCTTGTAATTCAGTTCAAGTAGATGTTCTCATCGGTGCAGATTACTACTACTCATTTGTAGCTGAGATACACAAGAGAGGACCAACTGCTAATTCATTGATTGCCGTAAAATCTCATCTAAAGAGTCTAAGGAGTCCGAATTTTCAGCTGAGGAGATGAAACAGGCAGAGTTAAAGTGCTGTATGTGGATTCAAGAAGAGGTCTATTAAGAAGACTACGAGCAGTTGAAGGCCGGAAGAACACCACCCAGCAGTAGGCGCTTCCTAAAGCTAGACCCTTGTTACGACAAAGAAGACAAGGCGATTAGAGTGGGTGGAAGATTACAGTTCGCCGACCTTCCTGACGAGAACAAGCACCAAATAATCTTGCCGCATAAACATCCAGCAGTTGCAAAGTTGATACGAGAAGTACCACATAGATGCTGCATGCCGGTTTAGAAACTGTACTATCAGTCTTGCGACAGAATCTTTGGCTAACGAAGGAAGACGTGAGGTCACACGTGTCATCAGGAGATGTGTGCCTTGCCAGAGACAGCGAGTCGGACCTTGCAAACAGAACATGGGATCACTACCCGAGGAAAAAGTGTCAACCTCCTTACCAGTTGTACACATTGGTACTGACTTTGCATGACCCTTATAGGTAAAAGTGTCAAGTGTCAAGAAAGCATACGAATGTGTGTTCACGCGTGCGTCGTCGCGTATGGGTCACTTGGAGCTTATAAATGGCCAAACGACAGATGTATTTCTGCAAGCCTTCAGTAGCATGACAAATCGCAGAGGTGTTTGCCATACAGTGTGGTCACACAATGCAAAAACCTTTAGAACCGCAAGTAGGGAAATTTAGAAGTTGTATGACAAGCCAAAGTCACAGAGCCAGTCGCTGTGGGACGCTTTGAATCAAGCTTGAGTCAAGCCAGAGTTAAGTAGATTAAGTAGAGATTCATCAAAGAACACTCGCCAGAAATAGAATCAGCCGCCACACAAGCCAGTCATGAAGAAGAAGTTAATGTACATGGTGGGGAGAAGTTGCAGTCGAATGTTGTTCCCGCTTAGAGTTTACCTGTTCCTGAACCGAGACCCAGTGCAACCTCATTTAGGGTTAGAACCCTCTGTTGAGCCGCCCTCCCTCTGGTTGAGTCCCCCTCTCTAGTTTAGTCGAGCCGCCCTCTCTTGGTTGAGCCGCCCTCTTTTGTGGTTGAGCCACCCTCTTTTGTGGTTGAGCCGCCCTCTTTTGTGGTTGAACCCCCCTCTTTTTTAGGTCGAGCCGCCCTCTTGTCGAGTTCCCCTTCCGTGATTTCGTTTGGGAACGGGTTGTTTTTGCGTTAGATCAGTGTAGTTTTGAGGGAATAAGGTCTGGATAATGTCTGGTAAAGGGTTGGTCTGTGTTTTAAATTTGGTAGCAAAATATTAAATTTTGTTGATGCTATTGCTTCGTAAACTTTGTTGTTGCATATCTATCCCATAATTTTAAAAGAAGTGGTTTTTCTTCTTTTCAGGCAAGAACTACATCTCGTCTAAGAGTGGTGAAAATTTGACGTCTTTAACCCTTGAGTTTAGATATTTTATTGAATTTAAATTTTTGCCATTGCATGTTTTGCTTAATTGCAAATGTTTGAGGAAGAAAAACTTTTCAGGACCAGGAAATTTATTCTAGGCAAGTTGTTTCTAGATCTTGTTTAAGCAGAAGGGTAGTTTTTTTCGTGACGAAAGTTTGAAACTGTTTTTAAGTTGGTGGAGTTATGGTCGAAAATGCTGGTCAAACTCCTTCTTTAAAAGACCAAATTTTGCGCAAAGAAGTGGCTGTGTTTAAATGTACGTATCTTCTCTACGTTTTAGAACCTGATTTTGAGATTCACACCTATGTTGCTCTATGTGATATACCATCATTAAAACGGAAACGAAAGTCCGGACACTTAATAAGCGAACAGTTACATCACCTTAAAGTTAGGATATAAAGTCAATAGGCGCCACTTGGATTTAAGTCAAACGTGGATATGTGTGACATATTACACAGGACATGACATTGGAGATAGTCATTGACATTGACATTGGACATTGACATTGACATTGACATTGGCATTGACATTGGACATTGACATTGGACATTGACATTGACATTGGACATTGACATTGACATTGGTTTTCTGGTCCCCCACTCACTGTCTGTTTTGCGAGGGTATTACTCAGAGACTTGATACTGTCAAAGCAGTACCAAAAGCCATTCAGAGGGTAGCATCGAGTGCCCAACTTGACTCATTGTGGCCAGATGTTGGACATTGGAGATAGTCATTGACATTGACATTGGACATTGACATTGGACATTGACATTGACATTGACACTGGACATTGACATTGACATTGGTTTCCTGGTCCCCCACTCACTGTCTTTTTTGCGAGGGTATTACTCAGAGACTTGATACTGTCAAAGCAGTACCAAAGCCATTCAGAGGGTAGCATCAAGTGACCAACTTGACTCATTGTGGCCAGATGTTGCTTCATAGCTAAGTGGTCGAACATTTCAACGGCTTGAGTGGCACCAGGAATGTCGTTTTATAGACACGTTTTAGAGACACAGCAGGGGGCAATTCATTGTTTCGTGGGGGCACTCCCCAGGGGTTGGTTACCCCAGCTCGTGTTTTATCCCAGACGAATAACTGAAATTGCTTTTACAATGTTTGAAGTTCATTTTGCCAATACATTGGATGGTGTGTCATGAGATTACCACTCTCACTCATTGTTGCCAGGCTTCGCATCGGATGACTTTTGATGAGGTTCCCTGGTCCCCCCAAATTCCTTTTTTTGTGTTTTTTTATTCTAATTTTTTTTTTCTATGATATATAAATGTCAACCCAGCATCCTTCATAGCATCCATCCGTCATAAATGCCAATGCAACATCCATGTATAAAGCCTTGAGGCTTACTTCCTTCTCTTCGGTCTTCTCTTTTGAAAGATGTTTTTCACTTTGTTTCTGATTCGATCAAAGCTGTTATCTTCTAAGATTTGCTGGAGTTGTGGAGTTGAACTGAAAATTTTTGTGATCTCAGGATTTCGTGGGCATTTCTCATATTTAGAGAGAGCTTCGTCAATTAGTTTCGTGTCCTCCTCGTCCCAGTCTAATCTTGCACTTTGTAGAGATCCATGCCCTGATGTCGTCTCCCCTGGGCTGTCATCAGGGACCTTAAAAGGGTCAATTGTTGGTTGTTTTTCTTGAAGGTAACGCACCCTGTCTGTTACCTTCTTGATCTTTTCTGGCGACGTCAAAGCTTTCATCAGGATTGGGTGTTCCCTCATTTTAGCCATAACCACTTTCTTCCGCATCGGTGAATGTTTTTCAATTTCTGGTTGAAAGACCTCCTTAACTGCTTGATGCTCTTCTTCAGACAAAGGCCTCTTTGATGGTGAGCACTCTGCTTGATCTTCCTGCTCGTCACACTCTGGAGCTCTTTTCTTAGGTGAAGGTTTGGTGAAATTCTTGATTTGTTCTGCAGCCTCAGCGGCTTGGTCCGTGAGGCTATCTCGTAGGTACCACTTTTTGGCAGTATAATCAGAGTGGCACATGAGGCGACGGAGTGGTTCTTCATCAATCTTTTTCCTTTTTTGCTTTTTCTTGTACATGATGGTGACTATCCATTTACGGAAGTCTGTCGCGCTGATCATGGTGTCTGGACGAACAGACACAGCATTATGAGAAGGTCTCGGGCCGCACAGTATTCTGCAACTGTAAGTTCTTTATCAGCTTCTGCAGACGTGAACGCCTGTCGTCCTTTCAAAGCTGGTTCGGAGTTCATTATGGCTTCCACGTCTGCATTAGTTAGTATGTTGTCGCATTCCTTGAGATATTTTTCCCAGCTGTCTTTCGGTGTTTCTTTGGTGACGGTCCTTCTCCATCCCTTCAGATCCTTGCACAGGTCTGACAGAGCGTCTTTGGTCACTGGATCAATTTTTGGCAGGTGCGATCTAGTGCCTTTCTCGGTAACATATTCTAGGAAGTTTTGCAAACTGCCCAGGTAGGACTTGAGCGTACCACATGCCTTCTTGGTCAAGTTGGACACTACCCAATCTAGCCAAACCTTGTTACCTTCTTCATCTGCGATAATGGTAATATCGTCTCCTTTTGGTTCGATCTCCTCCAGGATGGTCCTGACCTGGCTGGCATGCTGAAGACGTTTTCTTTCTTTGTGGAAGCCAGCAGCTGGAGTGAACGAGTACTTGTAAAAGCCAATCAGCCACCTGTGGCGGTCTGTCCTCGAGTTAGGATCTTTGAAGAAATCCTCTTGCATGCAATGTACGGTGTCGTCATTATCATCGCTGACATTGTCACTAGGAGGTTTACTCTTCGCCGCTGGGCTTGGTGGTACAATGTCCAACTCATCGATAGCTTCCTCGTCACTTGCCGACTGCATGGTGACTTCTTCCACAATTGGTAGCTCAGGTAATGGTAGATGAGATGGCACTGATGATGGCGAGACTTTCTTATCCTTAGTTGTTGTTGAATCTGGGGATGGTATGGATGGTTGTGACACATTAGGTTCTATGCTACGGAGCTCTTCTTCCAGTTCCTGGTACCGCCTTGCTACTTTGAGGCTGAGCTTGTAAACAGCACTTCCTGGCTTCATACGATGTTTGTTTTGCAGGTGCTCGGGAAGGTAGCAGCCCAAGTAGTTGCAAGCTTTCTCTGAGCACCAACGCTTCCATCTCCCCTTGATGGTCTTTCCTCCTCTTGTAGTACGTTTGGGCCCTATTGTCTTTTTTGGGTCCAAACCCAGGGCAAAGTATTTGTCGACATCTTGCTCGATGATGTGACCTTTTCGGTAATGTACGTTTTGTAGATGGCGCTTCAGATTTGGCCCTACATAGCCACGGCAACCGCTTGGGACCATGCATTTGCGGTCAATGTGGTGACTCCACGGATTTCTCTTTTGATTGTCTCCATTATTGTCATCCTCTTCGTCTTCCTCCACACCTGCTTGACCTTTCTCATCCTCATCCTCGTCTTTCTCTCCTTCACCTTCCTCTTCATCTTTCTCTTCTTCATTCTTCTCTCCTTCCTCTTCACTTTCCTCTTCCTCATCCTGTTCTTCTTGCGCATCTTCACCCTCCTCTCCTTCTCCATCCTCCTCCAAGGTGTCACCTTCTTCTTCTCTTCGGGAGGCTTCCATTTGTTCCACCTTAAGTAGCATGTCTGTCGTTAAACAAATGTCCTTGACCAGAGTCAGTGTATCCTCTGCAACATCCTGTCCATTTAGGACAGGATGGACGGTTGGCGTTTTGTCCGAGAGGCAATTGTAGGCATACATACAATACTTAAGTGCCGTCCGTGCCATCCTCGCTGTGAATTGAAGTTTGAGTTTCTCGGCCGCTGCTTCAAAGTAGACAAATTCTGATAAGTCGTCTTTCATCCTACTCTTTGCACCTTTCGCTGCGGGATTAAACACTTCTGGCGCATTGAAGGGGAAGCCCTCCTTAAGGTGAAGTAGCTCTTGGGCATTGTGATTGCATTTGACAGCTCGTGTTAACAGATCAATAAGGGTTGTGAGACGGTTTTCCATGATTAGCGAATACGTAGGAATGTTTCTAAGGCAAAAGTAAACCCGGAATAACTTTGCCGTAGAATAGGCCTTGTAAACAGGAGGTCAAATGGTAAAATCCCCTTAAAGTTGTTAGCAGTTAAAGTTAAGCCTCGTTTTCATGCTAAGTGCATATTTACGTCCGCCATATTGGAAAAACTTCAACAGTTAATAACTTTGCAAGGTTTAAAGCTCTGTCTCAACTTTCCACGTGACTTTGATCACAACAGGCCCAACCCAGAGCAAGAATTTGCGCAGCTACAAACGGTTGAAATTTCGACCTTATTAGCTATTCATACCTCAATAACTCGTTAATAGATTGAGCAATTTTCACGAAACTTGAATCAAAGGCTTCCTTGCAAGGCTATGTATCTGGGTTTGGCCACTGAAAGCCTTCAAGTGTTGTAAAAACCGCTTAAAAACCACTCAATGGTTATGTACTTCATAAATTCTCTACTATGCTAGCGTAACCATTGACTACGCAAAAGTAAACACTTCCCACGGAACAAAAATCTTATTGACAGATGCACGAGGACCTTATGTCATGTTCCTGGTAGTTAGTTTACTCTTGCATGGTCTTTAAACGGTGTAAATAAATTAAAAATATGGAGCACAAAAAACGTGTATGCTTGTCTTGAATGCACTCCAATGCTTGTCTTGAATGCCAACCTCATGTCTGTGCACTGGAGTGTCCTTATAAGTACTGTAACAGTGTTTTGTTTATAACTATGACAGATTAAAAGCTTTTTTCTTCAAATTTGGTGGAAAATTATACTTTTATTTCTCTTTTCTGTGCTTAAAGGATTTTTAATTATCTTTAAAATTTAATGAGATACGAACAGGTCAATTTGTCGTGCAATTTTGCCACTATGCTATAATAGGGTAAGGGGTACATACATTTATTTTTGTAGGACTAGTTTTAAGATCTGCTGTTCTTTCTTGGTAGACTGTTAGGTATGTTAATAGTGTCTAATCTGGTTAATATTATTATTATTATTGTTATTAATTTATTTTTATTAACGAGAGATTGCTAGTTAAAGTTGTTCTTCAAGTTCTTTCCCAAGGCCAAAAAATTTTACAGTTTTTAAAAATTTGTATCTTCTTGTAATTTCAATATGTTGCCTTGAACTTTGACTATGATTTAGGACTACTATAGTACTATAGCATAAAAAAATTGACATTTGCATCAGTGATTGACAAGTGACAAACAGTTTGTGCTAACAACCTGTTTTTTTCAAAAATTCGTTGTGTTAACTGAAGGGCAAACTTTGGTCGACCATAACTCATCAATGAACAAAGCTATTGCAGCACGGTTTCCTTCATCTTCTAGAGCATTAATAACTGAAGAAGTGTACAAGAGGTTAAAGGAAAATATTTAAATAAATACAAGATATTATAAGAAATATTAGGTATTCATATTTTGCAGCAAAACACACAGTACTAATTTCGAAAAATTCTCAAAACCTCAACTGTAAGGGTTAGGAAACCAAACTCACTAATTTTATACAACCAACCATGGCCTCAGTAGTGATTAATGTTAATATTAGAGGTCGAGGTCAAAGGTTAAACTTTCTAAGAAAACTGTTGCAAATAGTACAATTTTTTCTTAATTGGCCGTAAATGGCATTGTATAACTTATCACCGTTTAACTTTAAAACCGTCATATTATTTTGGCGGCTAGAATAAGTCTTGCCCTAAATAACGCTGTGTTCAATTCATCTAAAGAATCTATTTGAGCTCAGAAAAAAATCAGATTGACATGGGCCATTTTTGTAAAACATGGTCGATGTGCCCTCCTTTTTGAGACTTTGAAGGGCCATATCTTCACGAAGAAACAAGTTTGATAAAAGAAAATTACACCAACGTCTTCCGCTCAGTAAGATCTTTAAAACGATAGTAAATACTGATGTTTTTGTTAAGATTCGAATTTTTTAAAAGCAACAAGGTGTGAAGTCGATTTCCCCTCTTTGCCTAAAATAGGGTCTTCACGCCAGAAAAAAATTCAAAATAAAGTAACCTGTTAATCAAATGACGTGAAAACTACAACAAGTCAATTTTGTCACAAAAGGAATAAGTGGGCCAAATGTCAGACCTTAACCCTTAGATTTAGTCATTTTGGAATTTTTTCAAACCAGTCACATTTTCGAGTAAGAGAAAACTGATCTCCAAAACTCATACTCAGATGTTAGGCATATGCCTTTACTGGATTTTTTCAGAACCAAAATGTTCACTTTTTTAAATGCGAGGGTTAAGAAATGGCTTTCTACCGCTCAAGGGGGAATAGAGTTAACCCTCCATAACCAGATTTTGAGCCACTTAGGCAAAGATTTTCAACGATTCCCCCATTTTGTTGAGTCCCCTCCCTTTTTTTGACTTCAAACCAGCGTAAAAGGTAGAAACATTGACCAATGAAACTGAAACTTTAACAAAATAAAAAACAGGTCTAAATAAAGGTTAACACCAAAGGACAAAGACATTGGACTTATTCTAAATTTTTATAATTTTTCGAAGTTGTGTTAGGAGAGGGGGAACTCAACCGCAAATATAGCTAATTTACTATTTGTATACATTGGTACTGACTTTGTAGGACCCTTATACGTAAAGGAGAGTCAAGTGTCACGAAAGCGTACGTATGTGTGTCCACAAATGCGTGGTCGCGTATAGGTCACTTGGAGCTTACAAATGGCCAAACGACAGATGAATTTCTGCAAGCCTTCAGTCGCATAACAAATCGCAGCGGTGTTTGCCATACAGTGTGGTCAGACAATGCAAAAACCTTCAAAGTCGCAAGTAGAGAAAATAAGAGGTTATATGACCAGCCAAAGTCACAGAGCCAGTCGCTGTGGGACACTTTGGATCAAGATCGAATCAAGTCAGAGTTATCAGCAAAGGGGATTAAGTAGAATCAGCCACCCCACAAGCCAGTCATGAAGAAGACGTTCCTGTACATGGTGGGGAGAAGTTGCAGTCGGTTGTTGTTCCGGCTCAGAGCTTTCCTGTTCCTTAAAGTAGACTCATTGTTGGCCTCCGCGACGGAGGACAAGGTAAGGAGGATGTTACAGCCCTTCGCACACGATCTGGAAGAGTAGTTAACAACGTGAGAGACTCGACTTGTGACTACGATTAACCCTACCCTACCCTAGTAAGTTAGCTTTGTAAGTTACGTGCCCTTGTTTGCGTCCTTCGTAGCTTGTGAATCAAAGTGTTGTACACCCGCTCGGACATCTAAGTTGTGTATCGATGTCTAATGGTCATTAAACATTGTGTTGAGGAAAGCTGTATTTCGTCGAGCTTCCTAACAGGAATTAAGACTTCTGCAAGATAAGCTCTATCAGCACCCACCACCACGATCTGGTAATTAAGGAGATGGGAGAGGGGGGGGGGGGGCCGGCGGTACTAAAACAAAACAAGACACTACATTTATATATGCAGGTACCAACAGGCACATTAGCTTCACGGTGTAGCAGCAGGCTTTGTTCTTTTGAATTTTTTTCCATTTCTGAAAGAATTTCATTTGGGATGTTGGTCCACCTTGGCTTTGGCAGGGACCAGGACCATTTAGTTGATGAACCAAATCCTGAAACGCGCAAAAAGTCAATTTAGTATCAAATTAAAGCTTATTGCCTATATTTGGAACGTCTACTTGTTACTTTTTATGTAACCTGTACCTAAGCGAGAAATACAACTTTTTGGAACGGAGGTAGGCTAGGAGAAATTGAACTCCTAAATCTATAAGAACTATAAAATAATTTATATCTCTGTAAATATCAAACTTATTTGTACCAGACTTGGCAGAAATACTACCCTTATCAAGATATGTTAATTTTAGCTTTCAGACATGTTTTCTGAGTTGCCATGGCTACAGCCGCCAATCGAATAGTAAATAAGGCCTCGGGCGGGGCACAAAGTTTGCCCCATTCTTAACTCCGAGAGTATGAAGGCTATGACAACAAGACGTGAGGTTAAAGGGTACGTCTTACAATGTTTCCTTTGGGGTCTGCAGAACGACTTGATGACGTCACTTGACGTGGGAATTATGTCAAAGTTTTCAAGTGGCGGCCATCTTGGATGCGCCATCTTTGATCCAATCTTGTCTCTAGATTTAGTTTACACAGAGAGAAAACAGGCGAGGCAGGCCATGTTTAGAAATGTTGGTTGTTACTTGGTTTTTGAACAACAAACTCAACCCACATATCGCGCCAAGTCCGGGAATCGAACCCGGGACACATTGGTGGGAGACAAGTGCTCTCACCTCTGCGCCATATCTGCTCCCCCTTAAACAACAACGTTAGTCTAAAGGAGTCTCACACACTTTGCTCCAAGCTACTTTGTACAAATCAATCTTTTGACAATTGTCCTAATTATGAACGTTTGCAAAGTTCAAAAACTGTTGAAAAGTTTGTCCTTTTGCTCTCGCGTTGAAATACATCAGAACGTAATGACCACAACTCCTGCTGTTCACAGCTTGGAGAGACCTCGTGTTCGTCATCACGTACTTCCACTGCTTCACGATTCATTCGTTCAATGGTTAAGCTTGGTAGCATTGCAGAGATACAGTAAAACTGACCATTAGTTTACAGACATTGTCTTTTGTTCAAATACCTAACCAGTGTTTTCCTGGTTTGTCATGTGGGTCTGTGTTAACAATTTAAGAGCAGCAATACCTGGCCAGGGTTCTTGGGTAAACGATCACAGGCCACCACTCCATAGAAGTAAGGTTTCAACATGGGAACTTCCATAGCCAAATATTCCAATTGCACATTGTTCGGGACCACTTGTTTTACGTCAAATTGCGTTCGTAGATGCCGTAGAGCACAGCACCATCGGAATCGATCTCCAGTAATTTCGCAAACTCTCCCAAGATGATGCTTGTATTGTGTTCGTGAGCCGTCCCAAATTCTAGTACCAGTTGCAAGTCTCCTGTTTGTCTTGGGTTCAACGCACGGCTGTCGGCGCATCCTTTGGCAACATTGTCAAATACAAACAGGGTGCCATTCTTGTGTTGCCCCCAATCCTCTCTTCTCACCATTTTTGCTTTATGTCCGCTTTACTGGCTTGCAGAAAGAAAAAGTACCCTGCCAGATCTCCTTGACTATCATCGTGATTGAGTTGGAACGTTTCATTTAGGTCTTCCCCTAAAACAATCTGTTTGATGGAGGTCAATCCGAATTTCTGGAAGCGGAATGGATCGAACGCCACGTTCCCGTTAGAGGCTTCCTTACGTGCCATCCCCACAATGATTCTATCTAGGATCCTACCTTGATACAAACGGTTTGTTAGCTCTAAGGCCGGCTTGATTTTCTTGCATACTTAATGTTCTGATTAGACGTCTCACAGTAGGGTAAAATGGGATGGGAGATAAAATGGGATCTTGACGTTATCTTGGGTAAGCTCCTATGCAAAGCCACCCTATTGAGAAAGGGATCTAACTAATGAAAGTGAGGTCTCATTCTGATTTGTTCTTAAGGAACCAACACTTTGCTCATGTGACAGGCTTCCAGGTGGGGTTAAAGATCAACACGTATGTTTTTTCAATCGTGCTACTGGCTGTTTCGCTTTTGCTGCTAGCCAAGGCTCACTGGAAAAGTCGATATTCAGCACGTTGCCGTAAACAGCTGAACATTGCTGAGAGGCCGCCGTGAGATGATCATCGAGAAGGTGCGGGCTATCGATAAGGAAAGAAGGTCAGCTACAGCTGTTGGATTTGCTAAACAGTGTGCTTGGTCGTGCTGGGAAGAGTCGGAACAGTAAAAACATCCGCTGCCTAACCCTTGCTCTCATCGAGCTATCGCAAATCAGTTTCCTCCTCAGATCGATCAATGACCTCCTCCCTACAACAACAAACCTTAAACAATGGGCCATCATCGACGGCGACACTTGCCGTGCTTCTATTAAAACACATGCCACCTTAGAGCATTTGTTAGCAGCTTGTGATAGCTCACTGCAGAAGTACACTTGGAGACACAACTTAGTGTTGACGGTTCTCAACATCACACAGGTTCTCGACATCAAGTTTCCCGACATCACAAAGACCAGCTAAGGAAGAACCTAACCAAGTCATCAAGTTCCACCGCAATCATCACACAGTGCTTCATGCAACTCAGCTTGTATTGACCAAGGATGCCGTTTGTGTATTACCCCCCTGAAACTGCACCTGGCAGAGAACTGAGTTGCGCTCCTTGGGACGCCCTTTGTATTCTCCATGCTTGCTGCTACGACGCCTGGAAAGGCATCACGTAGTGGCATCTTCCACTGGCGGCGCAGGAACTGTAGTCCCGTAGATAGCCGCGAAACTACAACACTTCCTGGGCAATGGCTGATGAGGATGATGGCTTGGAGTTGGCAATTTAAGTCTGCATGATATACTCTCTTAGTGTATTCTGCATAATTTAGCCCGGTATGAGACACAACGCGTTTTGTCCATTACGGCGCACTGAAAAACTCGATTTTCCGAAAGTTGCAGCGAACTGCTTTTATCAGCTGTTTTAGTACGATTTTGATGTTCAAGTCTAAGTAATGTACGACGCAACTTACATTTTGTCCATGATGAGTCACTGGAAAACTCAATTTTCAAAAACTTCCTGTGAAGAGCTCAATTCTCTTGATTTACGATGATTCCCATGTCCTTAACGTTTTAGCCGCATACAAAGGAAACTGCATTTTCTCCATGTTGTCATGTAAAAACTCGACTTTAGGAAAGTTTCCCTGAACAGCTAAAATCATCTCTTGCGTTATGAATTCGACGGCCGTACTGCATTCTGTAATTTGTTGCGCTGTACCGACATAAAATGCACTTTCTAGATAATGACTCACTGGAAAATATTGATTTTCCGAAATTTGTCCGAAACCCTTTAAATCCCCTGTTTTTCAATGATTTTTGTGTGCGTAGTACATCCTCTAAGTTTTCGCCGTACGCAAAAGGAAAACGACTTTTCGCCATTACCATTAACCAGGAAACGTGATTTCCTAAAAGTTGCCGGAAACAGCCCAATTCTTTTGTTTTATGATGATTTTGACGTCTGTAGTAAATTCTACAAGTTAGGGGGCTGTACCGACATAAAGCGCATTTTCTACAATATGAGACACTGGAAAAGTCTATTTTCCGCACGTTGCCTTGAACAGCTCTAATCACTTGTTTTATTTTGACTTCCATGTCTGTAGTACATTCTATATCTTTAAGTCCCAACTCACGGAAAATGCGTTTAGTCTTTTATGGCGCACTGAAAAACAGCATTTTTAGAAAGTTGGCGTGAACAGCTTTTAACACCTGCCCTTATGATGATTGCGATGCCTTGAAGTTCCAGCCGTGTACGACGCAAAGAATTTTGTCTGAGATGAGTAAATGGCAGTTTTTAGAAAATGTAGAAAATAAGTTTTCAGGTCTGTAGGGATTTTCCTTAAGTTGTCGATACAGTGCAAGACTTACAGAATGTACTACAAACATCCAATTCATCATAAAACAGGTGATTTCAGCTGTTCCCGACAACTTATGGAAAATCAGGTTTTTCTGTGACCCATAATGGAGAAAATGCATTTTGCTTTGTATACAACTAAAAGGTGAAGGATGCATTACGGAGATTGAAATATTCGTAAAGCAGATGAATTAAGCTGTTTACGGTAACTTTCGGAAAATTGATTTTTCTAGTGACTCAATCTAGAAACTGTGTTTTATGTCGATACAGCGCTAAAACTTACAGAATGTACTACAGACATCGAAGTCGTCATAAAACGGGGGATTTCAGCTGTTCCCGTTAACATTTGGAAAATCAAGTTTTCCAGTAACCCATAATGACGAAAATGCATTTTCCTTTGTATGCCGCTAAAACGTGAAGGATGCATTACGCAGATTGAAGTCTTCGTAAAGCAGATCAATACAGCTGTTCACAGTAACTTTTGGAGAATCGAGTGTTTTAGTGACCCATAATAGACACAACGTGTTTTGCGTCTTACCAGACCAATCTTAATGAATGTACTACACGGATGGAAATCACCATAAAACCGGTTACTTGAGCAGTTTACAGAAACTTTCAGTAAATCAAGTTTCCCATTGACCCATGATGGAGACATTGGCTTTCGGTGAGTTGAGCTGTTCACAGTAACTTTTGGAAAATCGAGTTTTTAGTGACTCAGTCTAGAGAGTGCGTTTTATGTCGATATAGCGCTTAAACTTACAGAATGTTCCTTGCAACTTTTGGAAAATCGACTGTTCGAGTGACTCATAATAGACGAAATGCGATTCGCGTCTTACCGGACCAAACTTGCAAAATGTACTGCACGGATAAAAATAAGCATAAAACCGGTTACTTGAGCAGTTAAGGGCAACTTTCAGAAAATCAAGGTTCACAGTGATCCATAATGGCGAAAATGCATTTTCCTTTGTATGCTGCTAAAGCGTAAAAGGATGCACTTCGGAGATAGAAATCTTCGTAAAGCGGATGAATTAAGCTGTTCAAAGTAACTTTAGGGAAATTGAACTTTCCAGCGACTCAATCTACAAAGTGCGTTTTATGCCGATAGAGAATGTACTACAGACATCAAAGTCATCGTAACACAGGTGATTTTAGCTGTTCCCGACAACTTTTGGAAAATCGAGCGTTCTAGTGACCCATAATAGACAAAGTGCGTTTTGCGTCCTACAGGACCAAAGCTGCAAAATGTACTACACGGATGGAAATCACCATAAATTCGGTTACTTTAGCAGTTTAGTGCAACTTTCAGAAAATCAAGCTTCTCAGTGACCCATAATGGGGAAAAGGCTTTTTCCTTTGTATGCCCCTAAAACGTAAAGGACGCACTTCGGAGATCGAAATCTTCGTAAAGCGGATGAATTAAGCTGTTCACAGAAACTTTTGGAAAATCGAGTTTTCCAGTGACCCATAATAGACAAAATGCGTTTTAATTCTCACCGAACCAAAGTTGCGAAACGTACTACACGGATGCCAATCACCAAGACCGGTTACTTGAGCAGTTTACGGGAACATTCAGGAAATCGAGTTTCCAAGTGCCCCATGATGGAGAAAATGGGCTTTCGTTTCCATACCGCTAAAATTTGGACGATGCACTACTGATATCGAATCACCGTAAAACGGGTGAATTCAGCTATTCACAGTAACTTTTGGAGATTTGAGTTTTTTAGTTACTCAATCTAGAAAGTGCGTTTTATGTCGAAAAAGTGCTAAAACTTACAGAATGTACTACAGACATCGAAGTCATCATAAAACAGGTGATTTCAGCTGTTCCCGGCAACTTTTAAAAAAATCGAGTTTTCCAGTGTTCCATAATGAAAAAAATGTGTTTTGCGTCTTACCAGACCCAAACTTCCAAAATGTACTACACGGATGGAAATCATCCTACAACAGGTGATTTCAGCTGTTCCTGACAATTTTTGGAAAATCAAGTTTTCTAGTGACCCATAATGGATTAAATGCATTTTCCTTGAAATAACGCTAAAATATGAAGGATGTATTACGGGGATTGAAATCTTATTAAAGCGGATAAACTAATATGTTCACACTAACTTTTGGAAACTTGAGTTTTCTAGTGACTCAACCTAGAAAGTGCCTGCTATGTCGATACAGCGCTAACACTTACGGAATGTACTACAGACATCAAAGTCATCATAAAACAGGTAATTTGAGCTGTTCCCGACAACTTTTGGAAAATCTAGCGTTTGAGTGACCCATAATAGACAAAGTGCGTTTTGCGTCTTACCAGTCCACACCTTCAAAACTTACTACATGAATGGAAATCACCATAAAACTAGTTACTTGAGCAGTTCAGGGTAATTTTCAGAAAACCAAACTTCTCAGTGATCCATAAAGGGAAAATGCATTTTCCATTCTATGCCGCTAAAACATAAACGATGCACTTCGGAGATCGCAACCTTCGTAAAGCCGATGAATTAAGCTGTTCACAGTAATGTTTGGAAAATTGAGTTTTCCACTGACTCAATCTAGAAAGTGGGTCTTATGTCGATATAGCGCTAAGACTTACAGAATGTACTACAGACATCGAAGTTATCATAAAACAGCCGATTACAGCTGTTCCCGGCAACTTTTGGAAAATAAAGTTTGCCAGTGAACCATGATGGAGAAAACGCGCTTTCGTTTCTATGCCGCTAAACCTTGAAGGATGCACTACGGAAATCGAAATCATCGTAAAACGGGTGAATTGAGCTGTTCACAGTAACTTTGCAAAATCCAGTTTTTCAGTGACTCAATGGAGAGAGTGTGTTTTATGTTGATACAGCACTAAAACTTACAGAATGTCCTACAAACATCGAAGTCATCATAACACAGGTGATTTTAGCTGTTCCCGACAACATTTGGAAAATCGAGCTTTCTAGTGACACATAATAGAGAAAGTGCGTTTTCCATCTTACAGGACCAGACCTGGAAAATGTACTACACGGATGGAAATCCGCATAAAACCGGTTACTTTAGCAGTTTAGGGCAACATTCAGAAATCTAGGTTCTCAGTGACCCATAATAGAGTAAATGCATTTTCGTTTGCATGCCGCTGAAAGGTGAAGGACGGATTGCCGAGATTGAAATCTTCGTAAAGCCGATGAATTAAGCTGTTCACAGATCACTTTTTAAAAAATGAGCTTTCCAGTGACTTAATCGAGAGAGTGCGATTTATGTGGATACAGTGCTAAAACTTACTGAATGTAGTACAGACATAGAAGTCATCATAAAACAGGTGATTCCAGCTGTTCCCGGCAACTTTTTGAAACTCAAGTTTTCCAGTGACCGGTACTGGCGAAAATGCATTTTCCTTGGTATGCCGCTAAAACGTGAAGGATGTATTACCGAGATTGAAATCTTCGTAAGGCGGATGAATGAAGCTGTTTACAGTAACTTTTGGAAAATCAAGTTTATCAGTGTCTAGAGAGTGCGTTTTATGTCGATACAGCCAGAAAACTTACAGAATGTACTACAGACATCGAAGTGATCATAAAATGGGTGATTTCAGCTGTTCCTTGAACCTTTTGGAAAATCGACTGTCCTAGTGACCCATAATAGACTAAATGCGATTTCCATCTTACTGGACAAAACTTGAAAAATATACTACACCGACGGAAATCACCATAAAACCAGTTACTTGAGCAGTTTAGGGCAACTTTCAGAAAATCAAGCTTGACAGTGACCCATATTGGCGAAAATGCATTTTCCTTTGTATGCCGCTAAAACGTTAAAGGATACACTTCGGGGATCGAAATCTTCGTAAAGCGGATGTCGACAAAATGTTGAAACTTAATGTTGGAACTCATCATAAAACAGGTGATTTCAGCTGTTCCCGGCAACTTTTAAAAAATCGAGTTTTCCAGTGTTCCATAATAAACAAAATGTGTTTTGCGTCTTACCGGACCCAAACCTCCAAAATGTACTACACGGATGGAAATCATCATGAGACCGGTTACTTGAGCAGTTTACGGGAACTTTCAGGAAATCAAGTTTCCCAGTGAGCCATGATGGAGAAACCGCGCTTTCGTTTCTATGCCGCTAAACCTTGAAGGATGCACTTCGGAAATCGAAATCATCGTAAAACGGGTGAATTGAGTTGTTTACAGTAACTTTTGGAAAATCGAGTTTTCCAGTGACCCATAATAGACAAAATACGTTTTAATTCTCACCGAACCAAAGTTGCGAAATGTACTACACGGATGCAAATCACCAAGACCGGTTACTTGAGCAGTTTACGGGGACATTCAGGAAATCGAGTTTCCTAGTCCCCCATGATGGAGAAAATGGGCTTTCGTTTCCATACAGGTGATTTCAGCTGTTCCCGGCAACTTTTAAAAAAATCGAGTTTTCCAGTGTTCCATAATGAACAAAATGTGTTTTGCGTCTTACCGGACCCAAACTTCCAAAATGTATACGTACTACACGGATGGAAATCATTATGAGACCGGTTACTTGAGCAGTTTATGGGAACTTTCAGGAAATCAAGTTTCCCAGTGAGCCATGATGGAGAAAACGCGCTTTCGTTTCTATGCCGCTAAACCTTGAAGGATGCACTACGGAAATCGAAATCATCGTAAAACGGGTGAATTGAGCTGTTCACAGTAACTTTGAAAAATCGAGGTTTTTAGTAACTCAATCGAGAGAGTGTGTTTTATGTCGATACAGTGCTTAAATTTACAGAATGCACTACAGACACCGAAGTCATCCTACAACAGGTGATTTCAGCTGTTCCTGACAATTTTTGGAAAATCAAGTTTTCTAGTGACCCATAAGGGATAAAATGCATTTTCCTTGAAATAACGCTAAAATATGAAGGATGTATTACGGGGATTGAAATCTTATTAAAGCAGATAAACTAATATGTTCACACTAACTTTTGGAAACTTGAGTTTTCTAGTGACTCAACCTAGAAAGTGCCTGTTATGTCGATACAACGCTAACACTTACAGAATGTACTAAAGACATCAAATTCATCATAAAACAGGTGATTTGAACTGTTCCCGACAACTTTTGGAAAAACTAGCGTTTGAGTGACCCATAATAGACAAAGTGCCTTTTGCGTCTTACCAGTCCACACCTTCAAAACTTACTACACGAATGGAAATCACCATAAAACTAGTCACTTGAGCAGTTCAGGGTAATTTTCAGAAAATCAAACTTCTCAGTGATCCATAAAGGGAAAATGCATTTTCCATTCTATGCCGCTAAAACATAAAAGATGCACTTCGGAGATCGCAACCTTCGTAAAGCGGATGAATTAAGCTGTTCACAGTAACGTTTGGAAAATTGAGTTTTCCACTGACTCAATCTAGAAAGTGGGTCTTATGTCGATACAGCGCTAAGACTTACAGAATGTACTACAGACATCGAAGTTATCATAAAACAGCCGATTACAGCTGTTCCCGGCAACTTTTGGAAAATCAAGTTTTCCAGTGACCACTAAAGGAGAAAAAGCATTTTCCTTTGTATGCCGTTCAAAAGGAAAGGATGCACTACGGAAATCGAAATCATCGTAAAACGGGTGAATTGAGCTGTTCACAGTAACTTTGCAAAATCGAGTTTTTCAGTGTCTCAATCGAGAGAGTGTTTTATGTTGATACAGCACTAAAACTTACAGAATGTCCTACAAACATCGAAGTCATCATAACACAGGTGATTTTAGCTGTTCCCGACAACATTTGGAAAATCGAGCGTTCTAGTGACCCATAATAGAGAAAGTGCGTTTTCCATCTTACAGGATCAGACCTGGAAAATGTACTACACGAATGGAAATCCGCATAATACCGGTTACTTTAGCAGTTTAGGGCAACATTCAGAAATTAAGGTTCTCAGTGTCTCAATCTAGAGAATGCGTTTTATGTGGATACAGTGCTAAGACTTACTCAATGTAGTACAGACATAGAAGTCATCATAAAACAAGTGATTCCAGCTGTACCCGGCAACGTTTTGAAATTCAAGTTTTCCAGTGACCGGTACTGGATTTTTCTTGGTATGCCGCTAAAACGTGAAGGATGCATTACGGAGATTGAAATCTTCGTTAGGCGGATGAATTAAGCTGTTCACAGTTACTTTTAGGAAAATGAATTTTCTAGTGACTCAATCTTTAAAGTGCGTTTGATGTCGATACAGTGATAAATCTTACAGAATATACTACAGACATCAAAGTGATCATAAATCAGGTGAGTTCAGGTGTTCCCGGCAACGTTTGGATAATCGAGTGTCCAAGTTACTCATGATAGACAAAAGGTGTTTTGCTTCTTGCCGCACCAAACTTAGAGAATGTAGTACACGGATGGATTGAGATGTTAGTTACTCAATCTAGAAAGTGCGTTTTATGTCGAAAAAGTGCTGAAACTTACAGAATGTACTACAGACATCGAAGTCATCACAAAACAGGTGATTTCAGCTGTTTTGTGATGAGAGAGTTTTCCAGTGTTTCATAATAAACAAAATGTGTTTTGCGTCTTACCGGACCCAAACTTCCAAAATGTACTACACGGATGGAAATCATCATGAGACCGGTTACTTGAGCAGTTTACGGGAACTTTCAGGAAATCACGTTTCCCAGTGAGCCATGATGGACAAAACGCGCTTTCGTTTCTATGCCGCTAAACCTTGAAGGATGCACTACAGAAATCGAGATCATCGTAAAACGGGTGAATTGAGCTGTTTACAGTAACTTTTGGAAAATCGAGTTTTTCAGTGACTTAATCGAGAGAGTGTGTTTTATGTCGATACAGTGCTTAAACTTAGAGAATGTACTACAGACACCGAAGTCATCCTAAAACAGGTGATTTCAGCTGTTCCCGACAATTTTTGGAAAATCAATTTTTCCAGTGACCGATATTAAAGCAAATTCATTTTCCTTTGTATGCCTCTAAAACGTGAAGGATGCATTAAGGAGATTGAAATCTTATTAAACCGGATGAACTATGCTGTTCAGAGTAACTTTTTGAAAATTGAGTTTTCTAGTGACTCAATCTAGTAAGTACGTTTTATGTTGATCCAGCGGTAAAACGTACAGAATGTATTACAGAAATCGAAGTCATCATAACCGATGTGATTTCAGCTGTTCCCGACATTTTTTGGAAAATTGAGCGTTCCAGTGACCCGTAATAGACAAAGTGCGTTTTGCATCTTACTGCACAAAACTTACAGAATGTACTACACGAATGGAAATCACCATAAGACCGGTTACTTGAGCAGGTTACGGGAATTTTCAGGAAATCCAGTTTCCCAGGTGATCCATGATGGAGACAATGGCTTTCGTTTCGATACTGCTAAAACTTGGAGGATGGACTACAGAAGTCGAAATGATCGTAAAACGGGCGATTCGAGCTGTTCACAGTAACTTTTGGAAAATCGAATTTTTCAATGACTAAGTCTAGAAAGTGCGTTTTAGTTCAATACAGCGCTAAAACTTACACAATGTGCTAAATACATCGAAGTCATCATAAAAAAGGGGAATTGAGCTGTTTCCGACAACTTTTGGAAAATCAAATTTTCCAGTGAACCATAATGGGGCAAATGCATTCTCCTTTGTATGCCGTTAAAAGGTCAAGGATGCATTACGGGGATTGAAATCTTGTTAAAGCGGATGAACTAAGCTGTTCATAGTAACTTTTGCAAAATTGAGTTTTCTAGTGACCCAATCTAGAAAGTGCGTTTTATGTTGATACAGCGGTAATACTTACAGAATGTACTACAAACATCGAAGTCATAATTAACAGGTGATTTCAGCTGTTGCCGGCAAGTTTTGGATAATCCAGTGTTCTCGTGACCCATAATAGAGAAAACGTGTTTTGTGTCTTACCGGACCAAACTTAGAGAATGTACTACACGGATGGAAATCACCATAAAACCGGTTACTTGACCAGTTTACGGGAACTTTGAAGAAGTCAAGTTTCCCAGTGACCCATGATGGAGACATTTTCTTTCCTTTGTATACTGCTAAAACTTGGAGGATGCACTACGGATATCGAAATCGTCGTAAAACGGGTGAATTGAGCTGTACACAGTAACTTTAAGAAAATCGAGTTTTTTCAGTGACTCAGTCTAGAGGGTGCGTTTTATGTAGCTACAGCGCTAAATCTTACAGAATGTACTACAGAGATCGAAGTCATCATAAAACAGGTAATTTCCAGGTAATTTCAGCTGTTCCTTGGGACTTTTGGAAAATCGACTGTTCCAGGGACCCATAATAGACGAAATGCGATTTGCGTCTTACGGGACCAAGCTATCGAAATGTACTACAAGGATGGAAATCACCATAAAACCGGTTACTTGAGCAGTTAACGACAACTTTCAAAAATCAAGTTTGCCAGTGACCCAGAGTGGGAAAAATTTATTTTCCTTTGTATCCCGCTAAAACGTAAAGGACGCACTTCGGAGATCGAAGTCTTTGTAAAGGGGATGAATTAAGGTGTTCCCGGCAACTATTGGAAATTCGGCATTTCCAGTGAGCCATAATAGATAGAATGCGTTTTTTTTTTTTACTGAACCAAACTTGCAAAATGTATTACACAGATGGAAATCACCATAAGACCAGTTACTTGAGTAGTTTGCGGGAACATTCAGGAAATCTAGTTTCCTAGTGACCCATGATGGACAAAATGGGCTTTCGTTTCCATACCGTTAAAATTTGGACGATGTATTACGGAAATCGAATCAGCGTAAAACGGGATACAGCACTAAAACTTACGGAATGTACTACAGATATAGAAGTCATCATAAAACAGGTGATTTCAGCTGTTCCCGGCAACTTTTGGAAAATCGAGTTTTCGAGTGACGCATAATAGACAAAATGTGCTTTGCGTCTTACGGTACTAAACTTCCAAAATGTACTGCACTTATGGAAATCACCATAAGACCGCTTACTTGAGCAGTTGACGGGAACTTTCAGGAAATCAAGTTTCCCAGTGACCCGTGATTGAGAAAATCCGCTTTCGATTCTATGACGTAAATCGAAATCATCGTAAAACGGGTAAATTGAGCTGTTCACAGTAACTTTTGGAAAATCGAGTTTTTCATTGACTCAATCGAGAGAGTGTGTTTTATGTCCATACAGTGCTTAAACTTATAGAATATACTACGGACACCGAAGTCATCACAAAACACCTGATTTCAGTAGTTCCTGGCAACCTTTGGAAAATCGAGTGTTCCAGTGACCCATAATAGATGAAATGCGTTTTGCGTCTTACCGGACCAAACTTGCAAAATGTACTGCACGGATGGAAATCACCATAAAACCGGTTACTTGAGCATCTAGGGCAACTTTTAGAAAATCAAGCTTCCCAGTGACCCCTAATGGTGAAAATGCATTTTCCTTTGTGTGCCGCTAAAACATAAAAGATGCATTACGGAGATTGAAATCTTGGTAAAGCGGATGAATTAAGCTGTTCACACTAAGTACAGACATCGATGTCATCATAAAACAGGTGATTTTAGCTGTTCGGGACAACTTTTGGAAAATCTAGCGTTCTAGTGACCCATACATAATAGACAAAGTGCGTTTTGCGTCTTACTACACCAAACTTACAGAATGTTCTACACGGATGGAAATCACCATAAAAGCGGTTACTTGAGTAGGTTACGGGAACTATCAGGAAATCAAGTTTCCATGATGGAGACATTGGCTTTCGTTTCTATACCGCTAAAACTTGGAGGATGCACTACGTAAATCGAAATCATCGTAAAATGGGAGATTTGAGATGTTCACAGTAACTTTTGGAAAATCGAGTTTTCACAGTTTACACTTGGAGGATGCGCTACGGAAATCAAAACCATCGTAATACGGGTGAATTGAGCTGTTCACAGTAACTTTTGGAAAATCGAGGTTTTTAGTGACTCAATTTAGAAATGCATGTTCCCTCGTATGCCGCTAAAACGTGAAGGATGCATTACAGAGATTGAAATCTTCGTAAGGGGGATGAATTAACCTGATCACAGTAACTTTTGCAAATTGAGTTTTCCACTGACTCAATGTAGAAGGTGCGTTTTATTTCGATACAATGCTAAAACCAACTGTTCCCTGCAACTTTTGGAAAATCGAGTTTCCTAGTTTCCCATAATAGACAAAATGCGTTTTACGTCTTACCGAACAAAACTTACAGAAGAACTACACGGACGGAAATCACCATAAGAGCGGTTACTTCAGCAGTTTACGGGAACTCTCAGGAAATGAAGTTTCCCAGTGACCCATTATAGAGAAAATGCGCTTTCGTTTCTATGCTGCTAAAAATTAGAGGATGGACGACGGACATCGAAATCGTCGTAAAACGGGTGAATTGAGCTGTTCACAGTAACATTTAGAAAATCGAGTTTTTCAGTTACTCAACCTAGAAAGTGCGTTTTATGTCGATACAGCGCTAAAACTTACAGAATGTACTACAGACATCGAAGTCCTCATAAACAGGTGGTCATCATAGAACAGCTGTTCTCGGCATTTTTTGGAAAATTGACTGTTCCAGTGACCCATACTAGACAAAATGTGTTTTGCGTCTTACCGGATCAAACTTGCGAAATGTACTACAAGGATGGAAATCACCATAAAACCGGTTAGTTGAGCAGTTTAGGGCAACTTTCAGAAAATCAAGCTTCTCAGTGACTCATAATGGCAAAACTGCATTTTCCTTTCCATGCCGCTAAAACGTAAATGATGCACTTCGGAGATTTTAGAACAAATTATTTCAAGAGCAAATTGCAGTCTACTTAGATATCAGTTTACTCAGATTTCAGTCAACTCAGATTTCAGAACAAATTGCAGTCTACTCAGTTCAATTACCATTATAAATCATCTCTTGCATGATAATCCCGACGACCGTGCAAGTTTTAGCACTGTACTGACATAAAACGCACTATCTAGATTATGTGTCACTAGAAAACTCGATTTTCCACAAGTTACTGTGAACAGCTCAATTCACCTGTTTTACGATGATTTCGATATCTGTAGTGCATCCCCCACGTTTTAGCAGCATACAAGGAAAATGCATTGTGTTCATCATAGGTCACTGGGAAACTTGATTTTCTGAAAGTTGCCGTAAACTGCTCAAATCGGTGTTTTCCATCCGTGTAGTACATTCTGCAAGTTTTGTCCGGTAAGACGCAAAACGCTCATGCTGTGGTTAGTCATAAGACAAGAAGCCATGGACTTGATAATGGTGCCTTCAAAGTTTGTAGTACTTTCTGCAAGTTTCATCGCTGTATCGGGTTAAAAAAACACTCAATTTTCCAAAAGTTACTGTGAACAGCTTAATTTATCCGCTTTAAGAAGATTTCAGTCTCCGTAATGCATCCTTTACGTTTTCGCGGCATACAAAGAAAAATGCATTTTCTCCATCATGGGTCACTGGAAAACTTGATTTTCCAAAAGTTGTCGGGAACAGCTGAAATCACCTGTGTTTTTCATCCTTTCGATGTCTGTAGTACATTCTTAAGGTTTTATCGCTGTACTGCTATGAAGAGTGACTGGAAAACTCGATTTTCCAAACCTTGCCTGCAAGAGCCTAAATCAAATGTTTTATGATGATTTTGATGTCTTTATTACATTCTGCAAGTCTTAGTCCGGTACGTTGCAACACACATTTTGTCCATGATGAGGCACTGGAAAACTCAATTTTTGGAAAGTTGCTGTGAACAGCTTAAATCATCTCTTGTATGATGATTTCGACGTCCGTAATACACTGTGCAAGTTTCAGCACTGTACCGACATAAATGCACTCTCTTGGTTATGAGTCACAGAAAAACTCGACTGTCAAAAAATTACTGTGTAAAGCTCAGTTCACCCGTTTTACGATGATTTTGATGTCCCTAGTCATCCTCCAAGTTTTTTGCGCCATACAAACGAAAACGCGTTTTCTCCATTATGGGTCACTTGGAAACTTGATTTTCTGAAAGTTGAAAAAAAAGCTGCTCAATTTACCTGTTTTATGGTGGTTTCCATCCCTATAGTACAAACATGTCTTACCACAGCCTGACGGACCCACTAAGGGATACTTGAGGGGGTGTGAAATCGGAAGGGTGGACTGATCATTTCAACAACAACAAGATGATTTCGATGTCTGTAGCTTATTCCCTAAGTTTTAGTCCTCTAAGTCTATTTTTTTTGGTGCCCTGCAACAGGTTTCGGCGAAAAAATCGCGTCCACATGTGTGGGAACGCTGGGTCGCTTTCTCGCTCGGCTTATAGGCTTCTATGAAATCTGGCAGTTGGACTGGAGACACGCTGGACGTTTTCGTTCCACTTTGCACCTGTTGCGTCCCTGTTCATCGTAGCGGGTTGAAACAATGTACACACATAGCTTGTCCCAGAGACGTCTGTAAGACTGCGGATCCCATGGTTATGATCTTTCTCGTAGAGCAGGTTTTGTTTGTCCGAGGGAGGAATTGTTCCAGCCCGTCGTACCCGATCTAATAAAGTGGTTAAGAACCGTGAGAGACTGGACTTGTGACTATGATTAACCCTTCCCTAGCCTAGCAAGTTAGCTTTGTAAGTCACGTGCCCTTCTTCAGAACAACCCTCGCCTACAAGGTTTAGCTCTCGCAGACGCCTACCCTTGTAATTCAGTTCAAGTAGATGTTCTCATCGGTGCAGATTACTACTACTCATTTGTAGCTGAGATACACAAGAGAGGACCAACTGCTAATTCATTGATTGCCGTAAAATCTCATCTAAAGAGTCTAAGGAGTCCGAATTTTCAGCTGAGGAGATGAAACAGGCAGAGTTAAAGTGCTGTATGTGGATTCAAGAAGAGGTCTATTAAGAAGACTACGAGCAGTTGAAGGCCGGAAGAACACCACCCAGCAGTAGGCGCTTCCTAAAGCTAGACCCTTGTTACGACAAAGAAGACAAGGCGATTAGAGTGGGTGGAAGATTACAGTTCGCCGACCTTCCTGACGAGAACAAGCACCAAATAATCTTGCCGCATAAACATCCAGCAGTTGCAAAGTTGATACGAGAAGTACCACATAGATGCTGCATGCCGGTTTAGAAACTGTACTATCAGTCTTGCGACAGAATCTTTGGCTAACGAAGGAAGACGTGAGGTCACACGTGTCATCAGGAGATGTGTGCCTTGCCAGAGACAGCGAGTCGGACCTTGCAAACAGAACATGGGATCACTACCCGAGGAAAAAGTGTCAACCTCCTTACCAGTTGTACACATTGGTACTGACTTTGCATGACCCTTATAGGTAAAAGTGTCAAGTGTCAAGAAAGCATACGAATGTGTGTTCACGCGTGCGTCGTCGCGTATGGGTCACTTGGAGCTTATAAATGGCCAAACGACAGATGTATTTCTGCAAGCCTTCAGTAGCATGACAAATCGCAGAGGTGTTTGCCATACAGTGTGGTCACACAATGCAAAAACCTTTAGAACCGCAAGTAGGGAAATTTAGAAGTTGTATGACAAGCCAAAGTCACAGAGCCAGTCGCTGTGGGACGCTTTGAATCAAGCTTGAGTCAAGCCAGAGTTAAGTAGATTAAGTAGAGATTCATCAAAGAACACTCGCCAGAAATAGAATCAGCCGCCACACAAGCCAGTCATGAAGAAGAAGTTAATGTACATGGTGGGGAGAAGTTGCAGTCGAATGTTGTTCCCGCTTAGAGTTTACCTGTTCCTGAACCGAGACCCAGTGCAACCTCATTTAGGGTTAGAACCCTCTGTTGAGCCGCCCTCCCTCTGGTTGAGTCCCCCTCTCTAGTTTAGTCGAGCCGCCCTCTCTTGGTTGAGCCGCCCTCTTTTGTGGTTGAGCCACCCTCTTTTGTGGTTGAGCCGCCCTCTTTTGTGGTTGAACCCCCCTCTTTTTTAGGTCGAGCCGCCCTCTTGTCGAGTTCCCCTTCCGTGATTTCGTTTGGGAACGGGTTGTTTTTGCGTTAGATCAGTGTAGTTTTGAGGGAATAAGGTCTGGATAATGTCTGGTAAAGGGTTGATCTGTGTTTTAAATTTGGTAGCAAAATATTAAATTTTGTTGATGCTATTGCTTCGTAAACTTTGTTGTTGCATATCTATCCCATAATTTTAAAAGAAGTGGTTTTTCTTCTTTTCAGGCAAGAACTACATCTCGTCTAAGAGTGGTGAAAATTTGACGTCTTTAACCCTTGAGTTTAGATATTTTATTGAATTTAAATTTTTGCCATTGCATGTTTTGCTTAATTGCAAATGTTTGAGGAAGAAAAACTTTTCAGGACCAGGAAATTTATTCTAGGCAAGTTGTTTCTAGATCTTGTTTAAGCAGAAGGGTAGTTTTTTTCGTGACGAAAGTTTGAAACTGTTTTTAAGTTGGTGGAGTTATGGTCGAAAATGCTGGTCAAACTCCTTCTTTAAAAGACCAAATTTTGCGCAAAGAAGTGGCTGTGTTTAAATGTACGTATCTTCTCTACGTTTTAGAACCTGATTTTGAGATTCACACCTATGTTGCTCTATGTGATATACCATCATTAAAACGGAAACGAAAGTCCGGACACTTAATAAGCGAACAGTTACATCACCTTAAAGTTAGGATATAAAGTCAATAGGCGCCACTTGGATTTAAGTCAAACGTGGATATGTGTGACATATTACACAGGACATGACATTGGAGATAGTCATTGACATTGACATTGGACATTGACATTGACATTGACATTGGCATTGACATTGGACATTGACATTGGACATTGACATTGACATTGGACATTGACATTGACATTGGTTTTCTGGTCCCCCACTCACTGTCTGTTTTGCGAGGGTATTACTCAGAGACTTGATACTGTCAAAGCAGTACCAAAAGCCATTCAGAGGGTAGCATCGAGTGCCCAACTTGACTCATTGTGGCCAGATGTTGGACATTGGAGATAGTCATTGACATTGACATTGGACATTGACATTGGACATTGACATTGACATTGACACTGGACATTGACATTGACATTGGTTTCCTGGTCCCCCACTCACTGTCTTTTTTGCGAGGGTATTACTCAGAGACTTGATACTGTCAAAGCAGTACCAAAGCCATTCAGAGGGTAGCATCAAGTGACCAACTTGACTCATTGTGGCCAGATGTTGCTTCATAGCTAAGTGGTCGAACATTTCAACGGCTTGAGTGGCACCAGGAATGTCGTTTTATAGACACGTTTTAGAGACACAGCAGGGGGCAATTCATTGTTTCGTGGGGGCACTCCCCAGGGGTTGGTTACCCCAGCTCGTGTTTTATCCCAGACGAATAACTGAAATTGCTTTTACAATGTTTGAAGTTCATTTTGCCAATACATTGGATGGTGTGTCATGAGATTACCACTCTCACTCATTGTTGCCAGGCTTCGCATCGGATGACTTTTGATGAGGTTCCCTGGTCCCCCCAAATTCCTTTTTTTGTGTTTTTTTATTCTAATTTTTTTTTTCTATGATATATAAATGTCAACCCAGCATCCTTCATAGCATCCATCCGTCATAAATGCCAATGCAACATCCATGTATAAAGCCTTGAGGCTTACTTCCTTCTCTTCGGTCTTCTCTTTTGAAAGATGTTTTTCACTTTGTTTCTGATTCGATCAAAGCTGTTATCTTCTAAGATTTGCTGGAGTTGTGGAGTTGAACTGAAAATTTTTGTGATCTCAGGATTTCGTGGGCATTTCTCATATTTAGAGAGAGCTTCGTCAATTAGTTTCGTGTCCTCCTCGTCCCAGTCTAATCTTGCACTTTGTAGAGATCCATGCCCTGATGTCGTCTCCCCTGGGCTGTCATCAGGGACCTTAAAAGGGTCAATTGTTGGTTGTTTTTCTTGAAGGTAACGCACCCTGTCTGTTACCTTCTTGATCTTTTCTGGCGACGTCAAAGCTTTCATCAGGATTGGGTGTTCCCTCATTTTAGCCATAACCACTTTCTTCCGCATCGGTGAATGTTTTTCAATTTCTGGTTGAAAGACCTCCTTAACTGCTTGATGCTCTTCTTCAGACAAAGGCCTCTTTGATGGTGAGCACTCTGCTTGATCTTCCTGCTCGTCACACTCTGGAGCTCTTTTCTTAGGTGAAGGTTTGGTGAAATTCTTGATTTGTTCTGCAGCCTCAGCGGCTTGGTCCGTGAGGCTATCTCGTAGGTACCACTTTTTGGCAGTATAATCAGAGTGGCACATGAGGCGACGGAGTGGTTCTTCATCAATCTTTTTCCTTTTTTGCTTTTTCTTGTACATGATGGTGACTATCCATTTACGGAAGTCTGTCGCGCTGATCATGGTGTCTGGACGAACAGACACAGCATTATGAGAAGGTCTCGGGCCGCACAGTATTCTGCAACTGTAAGTTCTTTATCAGCTTCTGCAGACGTGAACGCCTGTCGTCCTTTCAAAGCTGGTTCGGAGTTCATTATGGCTTCCACGTCTGCATTAGTTAGTATGTTGTCGCATTCCTTGAGATATTTTTCCCAGCTGTCTTTCGGTGTTTCTTTGGTGACGGTCCTTCTCCATCCCTTCAGATCCTTGCACAGGTCTGACAGAGCGTCTTTGGTCACTGGATCAATTTTTGGCAGGTGCGATCTAGTGCCTTTCTCGGTAACATATTCTAGGAAGTTTTGCAAACTGCCCAGGTAGGACTTGAGCGTACCACATGCCTTCTTGGTCAAGTTGGACACTACCCAATCTAGCCAAACCTTGTTACCTTCTTCATCTGCGATAATGGTAATATCGTCTCCTTTTGGTTCGATCTCCTCCAGGATGGTCCTGACCTGGCTGGCATGCTGAAGACGTTTTCTTTCTTTGTGGAAGCCAGCAGCTGGAGTGAACGAGTACTTGTAAAAGCCAATCAGCCACCTGTGGCGGTCTGTCCTCGAGTTAGGATCTTTGAAGAAATCCTCTTGCATGCAATGTACGGTGTCGTCATTATCATCGCTGACATTGTCACTAGGAGGTTTACTCTTCGCCGCTGGGCTTGGTGGTACAATGTCCAACTCATCGATAGCTTCCTCGTCACTTGCCGACTGCATGGTGACTTCTTCCACAATTGGTAGCTCAGGTAATGGTAGATGAGATGGCACTGATGATGGCGAGACTTTCTTATCCTTAGTTGTTGTTGAATCTGGGGATGGTATGGATGGTTGTGACACATTAGGTTCTATGCTACGGAGCTCTTCTTCCAGTTCCTGGTACCGCCTTGCTACTTTGAGGCTGAGCTTGTAAACAGCACTTCCTGGCTTCATACGATGTTTGTTTTGCAGGTGCTCGGGAAGGTAGCAGCCCAAGTAGTTGCAAGCTTTCTCTGAGCACCAACGCTTCCATCTCCCCTTGATGGTCTTTCCTCCTCTTGTAGTACGTTTGGGCCCTATTGTCTTTTTTGGGTCCAAACCCAGGGCAAAGTATTTGTCGACATCTTGCTCGATGATGTGACCTTTTCGGTAATGTACGTTTTGTAGATGGCGCTTCAGATTTGGCCCTACATAGCCACGGCAACCGCTTGGGACCATGCATTTGCGGTCAATGTGGTGACTCCACGGATTTCTCTTTTGATTGTCTCCATTATTGTCATCCTCTTCGTCTTCCTCCACACCTGCTTGACCTTTCTCATCCTCATCCTCGTCTTTCTCTCCTTCACCTTCCTCTTCATCTTTCTCTTCTTCATTCTTCTCTCCTTCCTCTTCACTTTCCTCTTCCTCATCCTGTTCTTCTTGCGCATCTTCACCCTCCTCTCCTTCTCCATCCTCCTCCAAGGTGTCACCTTCTTCTTCTCTTCGGGAGGCTTCCATTTGTTCCACCTTAAGTAGCATGTCTGTCGTTAAACAAATGTCCTTGACCAGAGTCAGTGTATCCTCTGCAACATCCTGTCCATTTAGGACAGGATGGACGGTTGGCGTTTTGTCCGAGAGGCAATTGTAGGCATACATACAATACTTAAGTGCCGTCCGTGCCATCCTCGCTGTGAATTGAAGTTTGAGTTTCTCGGCCGCTGCTTCAAAGTAGACAAATTCTGATAAGTCGTCTTTCATCCTACTCTTTGCACCTTTCGCTGCGGGATTAAACACTTCTGGCGCATTGAAGGGGAAGCCCTCCTTAAGGTGAAGTAGCTCTTGGGCATTGTGATTGCATTTGACAGCTCGTGTTAACAGATCAATAAGGGTTGTGAGACGGTTTTCCATGATTAGCGAATACGTAGGAATGTTTCTAAGGCAAAAGTAAACCCGGAATAACTTTGCCGTAGAATAGGCCTTGTAAACAGGAGGTCAAATGGTAAAATCCCCTTAAAGTTGTTAGCAGTTAAAGTTAAGCCTCGTTTTCATGCTAAGTGCATATTTACGTCCGCCATATTGGAAAAACTTCAACAGTTAATAACTTTGCAAGGTTTAAAGCTCTGTCTCAACTTTCCACGTGACTTTGATCACAACAGGCCCAACCCAGAGCAAGAATTTGCGCAGCTACAAACGGTTGAAATTTCGACCTTATTAGCTATTCATACCTCAATAACTCGTTAATAGATTGAGCAATTTTCACGAAACTTGAATCAAAGGCTTCCTTGCAAGGCTATGTATCTGGGTTTGGCCACTGAAAGCCTTCAAGTGTTGTAAAAACCGCTTAAAAACCACTCAATGGTTATGTACTTCATAAATTCTCTACTATGCTAGCGTAACCATTGACTACGCAAAAGTAAACACTTCCCACGGAACAAAAATCTTATTGACAGATGCACGAGGACCTTATGTCATGTTCCTGGTAGTTAGTTTACTCTTGCATGGTCTTTAAACGGTGTAAATAAATTAAAAATATGGAGCACAAAAAACGTGTATGCTTGTCTTGAATGCACTCCAATGCTTGTCTTGAATGCCAACCTCATGTCTGTGCACTGGAGTGTCCTTATAAGTACTGTAACAGTGTTTTGTTTATAACTATGACAGATTAAAAGCTTTTTTCTTCAAATTTGGTGGAAAATTATACTTTTATTTCTCTTTTCTGTGCTTAAAGGATTTTTAATTATCTTTAAAATTTAATGAGATACGAACAGGTCAATTTGTCGTGCAATTTTGCCACTATGCTATAATAGGGTAAGGGGTACATACATTTATTTTTGTAGGACTAGTTTTAAGATCTGCTGTTCTTTCTTGGTAGACTGTTAGGTATGTTAATAGTGTCTAATCTGGTTAATATTATTATTATTATTGTTATTAATTTATTTTTATTAACGAGAGATTGCTAGTTAAAGTTGTTCTTCAAGTTCTTTCCCAAGGCCAAAAAATTTTACAGTTTTTAAAAATTTGTATCTTCTTGTAATTTCAATATGTTGCCTTGAACTTTGACTATGATTTAGGACTACTATAGTACTATAGCATAAAAAAATTGACATTTGCATCAGTGATTGACAAGTGACAAACAGTTTGTGCTAACAACCTGTTTTTTTCAAAAATTCGTTGTGTTAACTGAAGGGCAAACTTTGGTCGACCATAACTCATCAATGAACAAAGCTATTGCAGCACGGTTTCCTTCATCTTCTAGAGCATTAATAACTGAAGAAGTGTACAAGAGGTTAAAGGAAAATATTTAAATAAATACAAGATATTATAAGAAATATTAGGTATTCATATTTTGCAGCAAAACACACAGTACTAATTTCGAAAAATTCTCAAAACCTCAACTGTAAGGGTTAGGAAACCAAACTCACTAATTTTATACAACCAACCATGGCCTCAGTAGTGATTAATGTTAATATTAGAGGTCGAGGTCAAAGGTTAAACTTTCTAAGAAAACTGTTGCAAATAGTACAATTTTTTCTTAATTGGCCGTAAATGGCATTGTATAACTTATCACCGTTTAACTTTAAAACCGTCATATTATTTTGGCGGCTAGAATAAGTCTTGCCCTAAATAACGCTGTGTTCAATTCATCTAAAGAATCTATTTGAGCTCAGAAAAAAATCAGATTGACATGGGCCATTTTTGTAAAACATGGTCGATGTGCCCTCCTTTTTGAGACTTTGAAGGGCCATATCTTCACGAAGAAACAAGTTTGATAAAAGAAAATTACACCAACGTCTTCCGCTCAGTAAGATCTTTAAAACGATAGTAAATACTGATGTTTTTGTTAAGATTCGAATTTTTTAAAAGCAACAAGGTGTGAAGTCGATTTCCCCTCTTTGCCTAAAATAGGGTCTTCACGCCAGAAAAAAATTCAAAATAAAGTAACCTGTTAATCAAATGACGTGAAAACTACAACAAGTCAATTTTGTCACAAAAGGAATAAGTGGGCCAAATGTCAGACCTTAACCCTTAGATTTAGTCATTTTGGAATTTTTTCAAACCAGTCACATTTTCGAGTAAGAGAAAACTGATCTCCAAAACTCATACTCAGATGTTAGGCATATGCCTTTACTGGATTTTTTCAGAACCAAAATGTTCACTTTTTTAAATGCGAGGGTTAAGAAATGGCTTTCTACCGCTCAAGGGGGAATAGAGTTAACCCTCCATAACCAGATTTTGAGCCACTTAGGCAAAGATTTTCAACGATTCCCCCATTTTGTTGAGTCCCCTCCCTTTTTTTGACTTCAAACCAGCGTAAAAGGTAGAAACATTGACCAATGAAACTGAAACTTTAACAAAATAAAAAACAGGTCTAAATAAAGGTTAACACCAAAGGACAAAGACATTGGACTTATTCTAAATTTTTATAATTTTTCGAAGTTGTGTTAGGAGAGGGGGAACTCAACCGCAAATATAGCTAATTTACTATTTGTATACATTGGTACTGACTTTGTAGGACCCTTATACGTAAAGGAGAGTCAAGTGTCACGAAAGCGTACGTATGTGTGTCCACAAATGCGTGGTCGCGTATAGGTCACTTGGAGCTTACAAATGGCCAAACGACAGATGAATTTCTGCAAGCCTTCAGTCGCATAACAAATCGCAGCGGTGTTTGCCATACAGTGTGGTCAGACAATGCAAAAACCTTCAAAGTCGCAAGTAGAGAAAATAAGAGGTTATATGACCAGCCAAAGTCACAGAGCCAGTCGCTGTGGGACACTTTGGATCAAGATCGAATCAAGTCAGAGTTATCAGCAAAGGGGATTAAGTAGAATCAGCCACCCCACAAGCCAGTCATGAAGAAGACGTTCCTGTACATGGTGGGGAGAAGTTGCAGTCGGTTGTTGTTCCGGCTCAGAGCTTTCCTGTTCCTTAAAGTAGACTCATTGTTGGCCTCCGCGACGGAGGACAAGGTAAGGAGGATGTTACAGCCCTTCGCACACGATCTGGAAGAGTAGTTAACAACGTGAGAGACTCGACTTGTGACTACGATTAACCCTACCCTACCCTAGTAAGTTAGCTTTGTAAGTTACGTGCCCTTGTTTGCGTCCTTCGTAGCTTGTGAATCAAAGTGTTGTACACCCGCTCGGACATCTAAGTTGTGTATCGATGTCTAATGGTCATTAAACATTGTGTTGAGGAAAGCTGTATTTCGTCGAGCTTCCTAACAGGAATTAAGACTTCTGCAAGATAAGCTCTATCAGCACCCACCACCACGATCTGGTAATTAAGGAGATGGGAGAGGGGGGGGGGGGGCCGGCGGTACTAAAACAAAACAAGACACTACATTTATATATGCAGGTACCAACAGGCACATTAGCTTCACGGTGTAGCAGCAGGCTTTGTTCTTTTGAATTTTTTTCCATTTCTGAAAGAATTTCATTTGGGATGTTGGTCCACCTTGGCTTTGGCAGGGACCAGGACCATTTAGTTGATGAACCAAATCCTGAAACGCGCAAAAAGTCAATTTAGTATCAAATTAAAGCTTATTGCCTATATTTGGAACGTCTACTTGTTACTTTTTATGTAACCTGTACCTAAGCGAGAAATACAACTTTTTGGAACGGAGGTAGGCTAGGAGAAATTGAACTCCTAAATCTATAAGAACTATAAAATAATTTATATCTCTGTAAATATCAAACTTATTTGTACCAGACTTGGCAGAAATACTACCCTTATCAAGATATGTTAATTTTAGCTTTCAGACATGTTTTCTGAGTTGCCATGGCTACAGCCGCCAATCGAATAGTAAATAAGGCCTCGGGCGGGGCACAAAGTTTGCCCCATTCTTAACTCCGAGAGTATGAAGGCTATGACAACAAGACGTGAGGTTAAAGGGTACGTCTTACAATGTTTCCTTTGGGGTCTGCAGAACGACTTGATGACGTCACTTGACGTGGGAATTATGTCAAAGTTTTCAAGTGGCGGCCATCTTGGATGCGCCATCTTTGATCCAATCTTGTCTCTAGATTTAGTTTACACAGAGAGAAAACAGGCGAGGCAGGCCATGTTTAGAAATGTTGGTTGTTACTTGGTTTTTGAACAACAAACTCAACCCACATATCGCGCCAAGTCCGGGAATCGAACCCGGGACACATTGGTGGGAGACAAGTGCTCTCACCTCTGCGCCATATCTGCTCCCCCTTAAACAACAACGTTAGTCTAAAGGAGTCTCACACACTTTGCTCCAAGCTACTTTGTACAAATCAATCTTTTGACAATTGTCCTAATTATGAACGTTTGCAAAGTTCAAAAACTGTTGAAAAGTTTGTCCTTTTGCTCTCGCGTTGAAATACATCAGAACGTAATGACCACAACTCCTGCTGTTCACAGCTTGGAGAGACCTCGTGTTCGTCATCACGTACTTCCACTGCTTCACGATTCATTCGTTCAATGGTTAAGCTTGGTAGCATTGCAGAGATACAGTAAAACTGACCATTAGTTTACAGACATTGTCTTTTGTTCAAATACCTAACCAGTGTTTTCCTGGTTTGTCATGTGGGTCTGTGTTAACAATTTAAGAGCAGCAATACCTGGCCAGGGTTCTTGGGTAAACGATCACAGGCCACCACTCCATAGAAGTAAGGTTTCAACATGGGAACTTCCATAGCCAAATATTCCAATTGCACATTGTTCGGGACCACTTGTTTTACGTCAAATTGCGTTCGTAGATGCCGTAGAGCACAGCACCATCGGAATCGATCTCCAGTAATTTCGCAAACTCTCCCAAGATGATGCTTGTATTGTGTTCGTGAGCCGTCCCAAATTCTAGTACCAGTTGCAAGTCTCCTGTTTGTCTTGGGTTCAACGCACGGCTGTCGGCGCATCCTTTGGCAACATTGTCAAATACAAACAGGGTGCCATTCTTGTGTTGCCCCCAATCCTCTCTTCTCACCATTTTTGCTTTATGTCCGCTTTACTGGCTTGCAGAAAGAAAAAGTACCCTGCCAGATCTCCTTGACTATCATCGTGATTGAGTTGGAACGTTTCATTTAGGTCTTCCCCTAAAACAATCTGTTTGATGGAGGTCAATCCGAATTTCTGGAAGCGGAATGGATCGAACGCCACGTTCCCGTTAGAGGCTTCCTTACGTGCCATCCCCACAATGATTCTATCTAGGATCCTACCTTGATACAAACGGTTTGTTAGCTCTAAGGCCGGCTTGATTTTCTTGCATACTTAATGTTCTGATTAGACGTCTCACAGTAGGGTAAAATGGGATGGGAGATAAAATGGGATCTTGACGTTATCTTGGGTAAGCTCCTATGCAAAGCCACCCTATTGAGAAAGGGATCTAACTAATGAAAGTGAGGTCTCATTCTGATTTGTTCTTAAGGAACCAACACTTTGCTCATGTGACAGGCTTCCAGGTGGGGTTAAAGATCAACACGTATGTTTTTTCAATCGTGCTACTGGCTGTTTCGCTTTTGCTGCTAGCCAAGGCTCACTGGAAAAGTCGATATTCAGCACGTTGCCGTAAACAGCTGAACATTGCTGAGAGGCCGCCGTGAGATGATCATCGAGAAGGTGCGGGCTATCGATAAGGAAAGAAGGTCAGCTACAGCTGTTGGATTTGCTAAACAGTGTGCTTGGTCGTGCTGGGAAGAGTCGGAACAGTAAAAACATCCGCTGCCTAACCCTTGCTCTCATCGAGCTATCGCAAATCAGTTTCCTCCTCAGATCGATCAATGACCTCCTCCCTACAACAACAAACCTTAAACAATGGGCCATCATCGACGGCGACACTTGCCGTGCTTCTATTAAAACACATGCCACCTTAGAGCATTTGTTAGCAGCTTGTGATAGCTCACTGCAGAAGTACACTTGGAGACACAACTTAGTGTTGACGGTTCTCAACATCACACAGGTTCTCGACATCAAGTTTCCCGACATCACAAAGACCAGCTAAGGAAGAACCTAACCAAGTCATCAAGTTCCACCGCAATCATCACACAGTGCTTCATGCAACTCAGCTTGTATTGACCAAGGATGCCGTTTGTGTATTACCCCCCTGAAACTGCACCTGGCAGAGAACTGAGTTGCGCTCCTTGGGACGCCCTTTGTATTCTCCATGCTTGCTGCTACGACGCCTGGAAAGGCATCACGTAGTGGCATCTTCCACTGGCGGCGCAGGAACTGTAGTCCCGTAGATAGCCGCGAAACTACAACACTTCCTGGGCAATGGCTGATGAGGATGATGGCTTGGAGTTGGCAATTTAAGTCTGCATGATATACTCTCTTAGTGTATTCTGCATAATTTAGCCCGGTATGAGACACAACGCGTTTTGTCCATTACGGCGCACTGAAAAACTCGATTTTCCGAAAGTTGCAGCGAACTGCTTTTATCAGCTGTTTTAGTACGATTTTGATGTTCAAGTCTAAGTAATGTACGACGCAACTTACATTTTGTCCATGATGAGTCACTGGAAAACTCAATTTTCAAAAACTTCCTGTGAAGAGCTCAATTCTCTTGATTTACGATGATTCCCATGTCCTTAACGTTTTAGCCGCATACAAAGGAAACTGCATTTTCTCCATGTTGTCATGTAAAAACTCGACTTTAGGAAAGTTTCCCTGAACAGCTAAAATCATCTCTTGCGTTATGAATTCGACGGCCGTACTGCATTCTGTAATTTGTTGCGCTGTACCGACATAAAATGCACTTTCTAGATAATGACTCACTGGAAAATATTGATTTTCCGAAATTTGTCCGAAACCCTTTAAATCCCCTGTTTTTCAATGATTTTTGTGTGCGTAGTACATCCTCTAAGTTTTCGCCGTACGCAAAAGG